>VWZD01010832.1:937159-949659 GCA_013396695.1 Sakesphorus luctuosus
TGTCCCGGGCGCCGAGGGCGGCCGCCGCCGCCGCCGCTCCGGCTCCTTGGGGCGCTCCCCCTCCAGCCGCCGCCGCGCCGCTCCGGTGCGGTCGAGGCGCCGNCCCGGGACGCGAGTTTGGAGCGCGGCTGCGGCGGGCTACGGCCGCGCTGGGCGCCGGAGAGCTGGAGCCGGGCTGCTGCACCAGCCGCCTCGCCCCCGGCCCCGCCGCCGCAGCTCGAGTGCCAGTTTAGGGATCAAAGGAGAAGGGAAGGTTGGGGGTAGGGGGGAGAGGAAAAAGGTAAGGCAGGACCAATATCGGGGAGTGCTCTCCCTGCTCCGTCCTTCCCCAACCTGCGCTGTCAAAAATTGTCTTAATGTAATCGCGTGTGATCGCTCACAACCTCTCTCCCCTTTGCTGTTGCTACTGCAAGAGCTTTCCAGCCTTCTAAAGTGCTTTTCTCTTGATTTCACTCTAAATCTAAAATTATATTCAAAGGAAGGGGGGTGGGAGGGAGGAAAGATGTGAACCTATCACTGAAAGCAAAAGCACTTGCCGCCTGCCTCGCTCGCTCGCTCTCTCTCTCAATTTATGTGCTTTGCACTCTCTCCTGCTGCTGAATAAATGCACACATTTCCCAGGGACCCTCAGATTCCCCTGTTAATTAAATCAATTCATTATGCTCAGATCTGATTAGCAGCCCCTTCCCCCCTTCTTTGAATCAATTATTCAATACACAAACATAATTGCCTGTGCCAGAGGTGTCTAAGTATTAGCTTATTTAACTCCAAGGACACTAATTACCCCTAGGGCAAGGGAACTTTTCTCATTAATTCTGACAAAACACAAAAGCACAGTTAAAGTGTGTGTGTATATACGTGTGAGAGAGAGAAAATGGGGAAGCGTATAGACGAGGAAGGGAGGCATTACTCTAACGCACGTGTTACTGTATAAATAAGCTCAATTTTCTTTCTACCTTTGCATGAGATTATTCTCCACATCTCGCCTTTACTAAACTTACCCCGTCTGCTACTCTGTTTTTAAAGTAAGGAACAGATTGGCATTGCGATGGTGTCAGTTCTAGAGTGAAAGTGCTTACAAACAAATTCAAAAAGATAAAAGTATACAGGACTGATGAGGAGCAAAGCAGAATTTGCAAATAGTTTACTAAAGCAGAAAATTCTGTGGTATACAATCTTCTGTACTTTAAAAACCTGTGAAAGAAATGGCCCTCTGAAGCAGCAGGTAAGATGATACATTATCTAGTATGTACTGGGAACAGTTCTGAATTGTTTACCATTTGAATTAATGTTAGTGCCCACTATTAATGTACTTGCTTCCTACGTTTACCATAATGGGCTTGATTTCCATTAGCTGAAGCTGGAATGCTAAAAAGAGCCTAGGCAAGACTGATGCAAGCCAAGATCGACCATCATTGTAGTGTCTGAGATGCATGACTTCTGGCTTGTGTGTCACCCAAATTTTACCTCTCTGTGAACTTCCTTTAAATAAAATTAAAAAAAAAACGGTAAGAAAAAAAGTAGTAGTAATTGATTCCCCCAAATTAGCTTTTTACTTTCTGAAGACCTTTATTGTTCATGTCCTCAATGTGCACAGAAGTATTGAAGATTTTCTTTTTGTTTCCTTAGGCAATGCATGAGCTGATCCATTAATCCATTTGGCTTTATATATCAGGAAACTAATATTAGCTCAGCTCATCTACTAGCTTTTATTTAGGTCCCACCATGTTGCCTTTTTTTGACTTTGGTTCAGGCTGGTTCCCCTTGAGGAGAGAGAGACAATTTTTGATAGAATTCAGGGGAGAAAATGCTTCACATCATCTCATGGGAACTTTCACCTTCTCAGTTCCCCATCTTCATATTCACCCATGTCCAGACATCCATTATTAAAACTTGCCTCTTTGGCAATTCTACCCACCCACTTTAGGGCACACCTTGTGCATATCACCTGTAGCCAAGGGGGTGAAAAACCTCACAAGCACTTATTCTTCGTCCCTACAATAAACCAAACAAAGTCATAACTAAGACTGCTTGGCAACACACTTCATAAGCTACGTTCATTCTTTGCAGCATAAATATGACTTGGAACATGAAGTTGTGTTTCATTAGTGCAGTATGTTTTTCTCTGAGTACACACATATAAGGATAAAAATGCTTTCAGCTTTGTAACACAACAAAACCTGTTAATTCTCTGGTCTTTAATTTCCACTCTGTGGCACCTACTACACCCACAGGAACTTGGCCCTTCTAACTCCATGAATCTTTTTTTTTTGCCTCCTCTTGTGAAAAAACACAGCAGCACTTGAAAAATACTGACCCTGAAGAACATCCTTCATTAACTCAGTTTTGAGTGTACTTTTGTTCCTCAAGCCCATTCCTCTTCTCAGTGTGGCCAAGGAGACTTTTGGGTGCAAAGCTAGAATTTCAGGATCTTAGTATGCAATTCTTGAGCCTTAATTCTGAGCTTGCCACAGGGGTGATGTGGTTTCATCGATGCACAGACTTGCTGAGAGCTCAAGGTCACTGTTGGGATGCCAAGGGTAGAATGGGAAGAAACTGAGGAAACGGATGTTGACTTTGGTATCGTTCTTAAGAAGTGATGTTTGCACTTGAGCTGAGAGAGGTATGGTTACTGGGGGTGAAGAAGACAGAGGTGGAGGGAAAAAGCAAGGGGGAATTTTAAACATGTATATGCACATGAGAAAGGATCACACAATAATACCAAAAGCACCAAAATGTTCCATTCCCAAACACATATCCTGCAGTTTGAACAGTGTGTTGTAATCCTACAGTTACAGTTATGGGGATTTTTAGGTTTACAACTTAAATAAGGTGAAGAGATGAACCCCAGTGTAAAGGTCCCCACTCTAAGTAAATTACTTTTTTAGTGAGGTGAAGCATTGTCCTGGATGTTCTTCCATTATATCTGTTCAGTGAGTAATTTCAGAGGAGTAGAAAGTTTCAGTAATTTTTGAGCCTCCTACACTCAGTAGATTAAAAATCTCATAGGAAGAATTTTGCCAGACTTATTTTTTAGTATTTTGACACTAGAAAGGAACATCTAGATTATTCCTTTAAAAAGCACTTTATGCAGGTAACTGGCCCCATAATGAGTTATTGGGAAAACCTGACACAGATCACTGTCTGGGAATCAGCCTCAGTTCCCCAACCCTCCATTCTCTGGAACAAAGCACTAAAACAGCTCGCTGCTGGAGGAGGACCAGACAACACTGTTGCTGTGGTGCCAGTTTATCACTGATGCTCACTGTTATTCATTCAATTATGGTACCTTACACACTCCCTGTCTAGGCAGTTCTGAGAAGTCATCATGCTCAATACTGCAGAAACTACAGAAAAAAGAGAACAGCTGTGCTCTGCCTAGGAAAGTTTCTGCTCTAATACTAATGCCTGCTCCTCCTGGTGTGTGAGGGAAGAGGCATGCAGGAATAAACACATCTTTGAGCACCAAGGGCTAGGGATCAGAGCACTGGATCTAACTTGAGGTTCTTGCTCACTAGCTGGTCTTTTTTCCTTTTATTTGAGCACAAGCAAGAGAAAATGACATTTCTTAAGAATAACATGCCATTCTTACTAAATTGCAGAGTCCACAATATACTTAAGTCAAGCCTTTAGCAGACCCGTGAGGTTTCATATTATCCTATGCTTGAATGAGGCAGATGACTGGAGCAAAAACCAGCTAATGACATAAAAGCATTCTTCTACTTTCAGTCTCTCTTAATTAAGGACTTGGTTAATGTTTCAGTGTTGGGAATTATAAAGCTTCATCAGGGAGGTTAATATGTTTTTTTTATTTTATGTTTCAGTTCACAGGATTAACAAAAAACATCGAAACAAAAGTGAAGGTGATTAAGTCACGTGCCAGTTAGAATCCCACAGTGAAGCAGCACTAGGCCATACCAAAGACTATGCACATGGTGAATTTAGCTGTTATTTTCAAAGTCAGATTTCTCAGCAGATGAGATTTTTTTCTGCAGTTTGGACAGTTTAGGTGGTTTATTTCTTGAATTCACACAAATAACCAAGAAAATTTTCACAGCTCTATCCTAAATTAGATCCCAAACATCTCTGTGTTATTACCCATTTCAGAATCACTTGCACCTACCTCACCTGTGTCAGAAGAGAGTGACCATGGGCCTGATCTTATACCACAATTCAACAGTCCTCTAAAGGAGGAAAATCACAAGCTCTGAAAAGTTATGTTCACACAGAACACGGGTGGCAGTTCAAAATACCACTTAAATACATACCTGAGATCTACAGACCTCAATTATTTATAAACTCTACTTAACTTCCCTGCCTATACATTGTGAAAATAAATCACTCAATTCTGTTACTATGTTTTGCGTGAAATGAATTTTAAATATTTTCATAAATACAGGCTATTCTTTAAAAAAGAAAATCATGTTAAAAATACAACCTTTCCTTTGATAGAAGAAAAATGGCAAAGCTTCAAAATACTGCCTTGAGAGAATGAGTTCTTTACCACTGTGATATAAGGCTGGCACTTTAAGCCATTAGACTTTACAATCTGTAATGACCTTTTAGATAAATTTACAGTGGATAAATTAGTTATTCAGAAGTTTTGCTGCTGCTCTCCATAGCACAAAGTTTGGGGTTTTTTTCCAAAATGAAAGTAGCAAGACCTAAATTCTTGGTTTACTTCTTGTTTCTTTCTTGTTTAATGGGCTGATTCTGTGCCTCGCTCCCACATCTCGCACCACCACCTCTGCCGGCCCTGAACAGCTCAGCTGCAATGAACTCCAAGAATTTTGTTTCTACATGAGAAACCAACATTAGAAAGGTTTTGTGAATGGGTATAAACTACTGGAGAGTCAGGTTGGGTCTGAACATACTGCCGATCCATTAGGGACTCCCCAGTGTTGATACAGCTGGGAAGAAGGGCTGTAGGAATCTGACCAAGTGAATGGCTTTAGGGGAGGTCCAGACTAGGACCTGGGAGACACTATATCCCCTGGGCTCCAGGGAAAGCATACAGAGAGGAGACAGATCTTTTCACCAGAAGCCTCCTTTCTCCTTCTAGCTCTCAAACTTTTCTCAGGCTCAAGTGAGGTGCGTTCTTCTGGTTGTATGGTCAATGAGTTCTCAACAGTGATGTAAAATTTCAATCCATGTCAAACTGAAGTTGAGCTAAAGTTCAGGAGTGCACCTTTAGCCCAACCTTTCTGAGCAGGCCAACACATGGACTCTGACTCTGCCACCTCTTCCCCCAGCAGTATTTATGCAGAGGTTCTTTAAAGCACAAAAGAATCCTTAGCACACACACCCTAACAAAAAAACCACTCCAAACCTTGTGAGTAAATTCTGGTGACAGTGTTTCTGTAATGTCCCTCACTTTCATCTGGACCAATAATGGACTTTTATGTATATCCTTCTCTATTTCAAAATGTATTGCTCCTGCAGTATTTTCCAGCAGGTAGTCCTTTTACTCCTTACCTTGATGGGTGTAGTAAGTAGACCTGAAAGACAAATCTGGCATCCATACATCTGTCTCAGTTGTGTTGTGGAGGAATCGAGTGAGACAGTGTCAGGTTCTGGACTGACACATGGAGCTCTTGGGCTTGTTGCCACGCCACATACTCTGTTATGATCAGAGTTTATTGCTCCCAGCCTGATGTCAAGCAGAGACTAATCAAATGTGAGATGGGTGAACAGAGACAGAGCCATAGAGCTGTCTCTTCATAATCTGTTACTATTTCCTCATCTTTATACTGCAGCAGTACACAGGGGTTTCAGTCCTGGAGCTTGACCCCAACATATTGTCCAAAAATCCCAATGCCTTTCTTCAATAAGATAGTGTCTTTCTTCACTGTCTTGCAGCTAAGGAGACCAGGTAAAATTGACACAGAATAGTCAGAGATAGAAACACATGAATTGAAAAAAGTAGAATGTCAGGCTTGCACTGCTTTGTGACGACACTGTCCTAAGATGCTGCCAGTGTTCCCTATGTTTTGTGGCTCCCTCTGCCTCTACTTGGCATGGATGACATTTGCCAAGTCTTCATAGCATCATTCTAACAACATATCATCCAAAAAATACTGATTCCATAGGAAAATGGCTGCTAGCACAATAGCAGTAGGTGCATACAAAGGATATGGTATGGCAGCTGAACACACAACAGAGGAATTCCAGCTATTCCCATATGAGTGAGGGTCTGTTGCACTGGACTATGTTTTGCACATGATTTCATCAGCATCCAGTTCAATCTGAATCTAATGGTGATAATCTTCTTGATCTATTAACTGTGAGATGAGAAAACACATATGCAAACCAAAGAGATGAATATTTTCGTGGGGATTTCTTTTTTATAATAAACACATCCTGTGAAATTACAAGATTTCTCTCTGAATCCAAAGACAGAAACAGTTATGGAAGATGAAAGTTACAGAAGATCTTCTGATAAAAGTAGGCAGGTGGAGGCTGTAACGAAGGCATACACTATAGAGCACATCTTGCCAGTATTTCTTAATGAATAATATGTGCACTCAGATGAGAATAATATTGATTGAGGTCTGCAGGGAAAGTTCTCCAGGAAAAATTTTTATTCTAAGAGCAGAGTCCTTTTTGGAAGATTTTGATCTTTTCTTGCTGCAACCTTTCTCCTCCCCACTCTTTGTGCTACCCAAAGCAACTGACAGCCAAAAAATGAAAAGCCTGCCCTGCATCTAATGTATCTATCAGATCCAGAAAGAAATTTATATACCAGTTCCTAAGAATGGCTGCACCATTCTCCTTAGCTGGTAGAGGACACAGCAGTGTATAATTAGGACTGGATTACTTTACTCAGAGCTGGAGAAGAGAGCAGATGTCATGCATTAATATTGGCATTTGATTTCACACACTTTCTTTGCCATGTTTGCAAAAACAATTTGCCTTCCTATCTTGGATCTTGCCTTTCGTTTACTCTCAGGCTGCTGTAATGCAAACAAAAAGCCACCAGTGGCAATATGAAAGTTCAGGCCCATACAAAGTGGGTAGAGTTTATGATTTAATTGCTAACATAAAATATCAAGTTATTTTCTGATTATGTTGATGAGATTGATATGGTCAGTGTGTTCTACTGATGCCAACTTGGACAAAAGTGGTCATGACATTATAATGTATTTGTTAACATAAGCCAACAGTAAAGAAAGATACACCTATTCCAAATTAATCTTATCAGATATTATTTGTAGTACATATGAGACATGCATCTCCCTTCTCAAACACAGCCAACCTTTCCTTCACCTGTTTGTCTACACAGCGGATTTCAATTTTGATTTTGCTCCAGATCAACATTTCATATGCAGAATCCTTCCAGAGGGCCTACAACAAAATTTCATGCTGTTAAAAATATTGGCCCCAATTCTAAACTGCAGCCAGCTTGCATTTGATAGCAGCTTTACAGCTGCAGCTGGGTTCTGGAGGTTTCTTAGGAGGAAAAGATAATCTGCCTTAATTTAGGAGCATCCAGAGACTGATGACAATGGTCTATGCTACAGCAGCACAGAATAACCATAATATGGACAGCATGCAACCAGCAGAGTGATGCTGACAAACTCTAGAGTCAATAATGGATGCAAACCAAAGAGCATAACCACTGGAACTCTGCTGCAGTGGTGTGTTTGGCTTCAAGACACACAGTTTGTTTTACTTAGTGATAGAGGATGCACTTCAGACCCTGAACTGTAACCCCAGGAACACACCTGCAACACCCATTTGCAAGTGGCAATGCCTGTTTGTATCATGTAGAGCATTACCTACACAGACACTCTGGGAAGAGCACACAACTTTATTCAGACCTGTATCTTGACACACCTTTACTGCCTTTATTCTCTTATGATGCCAGCCACTTGGAGAAGGGGGTGCATATGATTTCTATAACAGGATCACAGCTGAGAGACTGGAAAATTTTGTGCTTGTAGACCACCAAGTCCATATCCCATGAAAAACTGTCCCTTTTTTTGCCTACTTCCTGTACACCATGGTGCCAAATCCCCTAGTCCTAAAGAAGGACTATGTGTTGGATATCTGAACAAAATGACAGATTAGGAAAAGACAACTGAAATCAGATGGATAGTTTCACATTCTTCCGGCCCATCAGAAAATGTCAGACGTGCAAGAACTGATATCCTAAACCAGGAAAATAACCAAAAGAAATGATAGTTGTTGCCACAGTTCTCTTTAAGCAGGTGAGAAACTCAGTCTGAAAGCTGTAAAGATAACTACAGAAATGATATCATTCTCTCAGTGAGTGTTAGAAAAGCTTCTCTGCTTGCAGGGAGGTCAAGAAGTGAGAGCCCAGTGGATCATTTGTTGCGTTTTTAATGCTTCATGGCACTGGGTCAGTCAGAAATCCCTATCCTAGGGTCATGGTTAGGGCAGTCTGGAAAACGATCTTGATTCTTTTCTGTTACTGGCAAGGACTTGCTTCGGCTCTGCTCTTTCTCTCACAGCAGATTATTACAGCCCACTCTGCCTGCTCATCATGCTGTGTTTAAATTCACCCTAGGCACTGACATTCAGCTTCTACGGGATCACAGTGGCCCAAAGGACCTTCCTTCCCTGTGGCAACAAGTAGCCAGCTAAAGCTAACCCCAGGCAGCATTCAGGGGAGTAGAATTCCTTACCATGCCTATTGGCAAGCAAGGACTATTATTTATTTTTAGCTTCATATTTAAATAACATCAACCAGACAGAATGAGGAGCACGAATGGCAACAAACTTGTCTGTTAATGAAGTAACAAGTCCTATTTCTGCGGCACTAGCCCCTTGGCACTGTAGCAGTGTAGCTACACTTGATACGTGGGAAAGCAGGGATAATAATCCGTCTCTGAACCTGCTTGGGAGATGGTTTGATTTAGGAAAAGCTGAGAAGCAGAGTTTAGAGGGCCTCCTAATGACTACATCTGTTTTAAATAGACATATTTTGACTATCGCTTCTATACCAAACAGTCAGTGGAGTCAAGCGATCACTTAAAAAGGCTAAGATACAGTTCTGCAGTGTTTTACAATCGGTTTAATAGCTAAGCCTTAAAGGAAGAAATACCACCATGCAAGCGCACGGCTGAAACATGGACATTTAATGAACGTTGCTTGCTGCCTAAATGTGTATTCACACTACAACACTCTTGCAAATGATCTATAATACCTTGCATTGCTAGTATATCAAATTTGCATAAATATACCTCAAATATTTATAAATCAATAGCTGTAAGCATGCACTTAAAATGACTATCAAAAGTGCATACGCGCAGAGTTCTTACATGCTCTAATTAATTCAAATAATCCCATTTTGCCTTATTAAACATTATATGGACAAAGTATAGCTGGCCATCTAAGCACTAAAATACTGTTAGAAAGGAGAAGCAGTTAAATGCCACCCTGACATCTGATCCCGTCAGATCTCGGAAGCTCAGCAGGGTCAGCCCTGGTCAGTACTTGGATGGGAGACCTCCTGGGAATACCAGGGACTGTAGGTTCTAGTCCTGAGGACTTCACTGTCACCGTCCAAGCTCACTCAGCCACGGCAGATGAACCTGTGGAGTTAAAGGGTGGGGCCGGTTCCACACACGCTATGCCTCACCTAAAAAATACACTGTGCAGGCTCAAAGAGCACACCCACGTGGGTAGAGCCCTTCCCAAATCATCGTTTGCAAAGCCTAGCCATACACACATACACACATACATACATACTGTTAGAGAGGAACACTACTGCCAAAAAAACGCTCTTCAAAATGCTAGAGAGAGAACATGCCCATAGAAGAACACTTAAATGAAATGTAGCTGTAAGATCTAATGCCATGGAATGACTAACAATAATGTATATATGACTTTTAAACAAGTGAGCAATTTTGGATAACTTTCCACTTCTCTGGCTGGTGCTCCAATTTCAGCCTAGTGAGCTATAACTGTGCAGGGTAAGCAGAATGCAGTAAAAGAGCCTCTTGCATGTTTAAAAAAGGTCTAATCAGAAGCAAGGATATTTCCTTATTTCCTCCAGCTGCTTATTTACTGGTGCTTCCCTGCCTTCATTCAATTAGAGCTAAAAAAACAACAGCAACAACTGTCCCTAATAGTTTTTAAACCCCTTCGAACTAAGAATCCTTTTACTTATCAAGAGGTACAAAGAAGTACTGAGGACAGCTGTAGTTTGGAACAGATTTCTTGGTCAGTCCCACTTTAAAGCTTTTATATACCTAGGAAGTATAACCCTGACTGAAAGGCAATGATTAAAGTTTTCAAAGGCTTCAGAGACTTTTACACAGAGTAGTGTGATACTCAGGACCAATTAAATGTCATCTTAAGTACTTAACTGAAGCATTTTTTGTACTCTAGGAATCAGTTAAGTGGAAGGTGTCAAATTAAACTTACATTTGAATTTTGCCATTTACTTAATTTCAAGAGATTATGCATCATAATTTAAGAATGATTTCAGAAAGCTTTCAGTAAAGCAGTCTCTGTTAAGTTGGCTTCAGGAGCACTGCAGAACTCTGAAAAAAGAAAACATGCAGGGAAAAGATGACATGCTCAAGAGCAAATAAGTGCAACTAACAACAACAAAAGTGTTGCAATTAAGCCCACAATAATGCAGGTGGCATCACATGAGGGGGTCTCAGTCGAGAGAGGCTCATTCTGCCCAAGGACATTAAGTGAGTTTGTTCCATTTCAGACAAGAGCAATAAACTCAGTTTTTTCTTTCTCCAATATGTGACAAGTTAATTTGCCACATGTAATAACATGATGTAATTATTGACATGCCCTTTCTTTGATAAATGCTTTTCTAAAGCAAATATGACATTGACACATTTTGGGGGCAAGAGGATATAATAAAACTTTTGGGAATGAGGTAGGGGGCCTTGCAGCTAAAGAACTACACTGGAACTAGGGAGACTTGGAATTTAGTCCAGGTCTGCTATATGTTCTCCATACAACTTCTAGCTAGTGTCTTGGGCACTAAAGCAAAAGTCAGGAGGCTGATAAAATTTTTCATATATGTTTAGGTGCTCTTGGCACAAACATTTATTCAGAAAATAGAGGCTGGATGGCTAACTAGACATAAATTAAGAGCGTAACTCTAGGCCAACAAAACCCTGGCCACCCAATCCCATGCCCTCTTTTAGAAGGGTGGTTGTTGGTGTTGTTATTTATTTATTTATCTGTTTACATGGATTATGTCAGTGACTGGGACTAAAGAATGGTCCAATAACTAGTGCACAACTTCAAGAGCAGCCTTTAGCATGTTGAAGGGAAAGAGTATGAATGGGCTGACTTTGCAGGTCACCTGACTATTGTGTAGCTCCTGATANACAAGCATACATTTGGCACAAAATGTAGTAGTGGCCATCTTTCTTCAAAATATGGGCAAACAGCTTGACTTCTCTTTCTTGTAATAAAATGTTATGACCCTGAGATCACTCCCCAGCAGATGGGAAAACTGGTATAATTCTCTCATGTGCCTGAGAAGATGTCACCTGGACCAACTAACTAACCAAGTAGTCTTTTCTGGTTTAAGGTGTGCTCCTGCAACAACTTCTTTTTAATTTATGTGTAATCATTAATAAATCATTGGGATGGAGCAGAAAGCATTACTCCAGGTAATTGAATAGGTTACTCATCCTGGTTTCTTCTGCCTGCTTTGTAGATTCTGTCTGTGTTTTACATTAAACAGTATTTGACTAATCTGTCACCACTGGCATAGGGATTCAACCCTATGTTACCCTCAGATGACTCGAAAACAAAGTCTTTTTCTCCCCTTCTCTATATTTGTATCCATAGCAATTTAAATAGGCAAAGTCTTTCCAACTAGAATACTTAGTAGCCCAGAGAGGAGGGTCTTTCCTGGGAGTTGTAGGTATGGTATGAAGGACTAGAACACGTGTCCCACCTCTGCCCACCGAGGTGTGGCACAAGGAAGACAAGTAAGTGATTCGCACAAGACCATAAATATGTGCCTATGCAAAGCATAGAGTTTGATTCTCAGTCCTTTGCTTTTCTAGAAGCCTATCTTTGCCCTTACACTTATACACTAATACATGCTTATTTTTATCATTAGAGAACACCATTAAGTTGTCTCATAAACCTAGGCTACTGTTTTTATTTTTAAATTGCTTAACATCAGTAAGCACTTTCTGCAATATACAGTGCTCACTCTCTCTTCATTTTTTATGTTGCTTTTGTTTAATATACTCAATTACAAACAAGAAATATCTGCAGAAATGTAGTATGCAGGAAATGTATATTTATACACATAAGGTATATGTATAATTTATCAAATGGAAGGAGTAGAACATTTCACTCAGTCTACGCATAAGGTTAAGCTCTGAATACTTATTGTGGCTTTCATGAATCATAGGGCCTCATTCTTGCTACTGGGGATAAATTATTCCACTCTGCTGTATTACATATTCTTTGTATAAAAGATGCAACTGCACATGTTTCAACCCATGAAACCATTAAAAATATTCAGGAGGTAAAAATAT
>VWZD01010832.1:952159-1016605 GCA_013396695.1 Sakesphorus luctuosus
ATTTACAGGATGCATAATGCATGTGAATCAAATGTGGAACAACTTTTAAGCAATTATATTTGTGTTATGTGGTGTGGTTTGTAATTGGAAATAAATGGATGGATTTTTCGAGAAGGGAAATGGGTCTGGGGGAGGTGGGGCAAAGAGCTGGGGGGTGGGAAGAAGTGGTGGCAGGACAAAGTGGTTCCACACTCAGGTGCTCAGGGATGTGCCGAGACTCCGCTGGACAGACTTGCAGGACAGATGCCCTCGGTCCTTGATGAGAGAGGCAGATCCCGTTGGAACAGCAGCGACCTCCACCCCACTGCCCTCCCCCTCCCCTCAAGTGGTTGCTCTGCGCCAGAGAACCACACTGGCCCAGGGGAGCACTCCGTACTCCTCCTTGCTAAAAATTAATATTACGATAGTAGGCATGAGTAAATTGGGAGTGGCAGGGTAAAAAAAATAAGACTAAGATGTGTAATCTTTCCTGCAGCACTGTACAGATGTCACTTTCAAGAAGTGTAGGGGAGAGAAGTGGAGGAAGGGTTTTCTCTTCTTCTGTCTGTTTTGCAAATTGGAGCCCATGGAAGCCATGGGAGTCAATGGAGTCACTCCAGCAGAGCCTTTAGCCTTTTCTTTTGCTGTAAAATGAAAGGAGAAAAGCATGGAGAGGTTTTTTTAGCACTCCCATTTTCTTTCTTTTCTGAAGCACCCACAGAGAACAGGTCTCAGTGCCAGTATCAAACACACTGTAATGCCCCATCCTCAAGTCCTGCTGCTCTTGTGACTATGTAAATGGAGTTTTGTGAAATGGGAATCACAACAGAATTGAGAGCCTGGAAGCTGTCACTCCCTTACAAAGATACCGTGGTCATCCCCACACTGTGAGGTTTGTTTCCAGCTTGAAGTATATATGAGGCCCTTCTCTGTGCCAGTCTCAGGAATGCTAGTGACTTCTCACTGCCCTTGGCTATCTTGTTTTTAATTTAAGAACCATGCAAGTGCACTTAAACATCATTGTTTACTGGTGTCATTGTTATCAAAGCAAGCAAAGACATCAGCATCTATATTGTCCTCGGGTTTTATTTTCATTGTGTCAGGCTACAATAGGACTTTGAGCATCTAGTTCTTGACTACAGGCACCATTCAACAGGAAATTGATTTCCATGGGTGACAGGCGTGGAGGCTCCATGGGTTCCCGGGTGAGGCACACACAGCAGCATCAACACGTTGTGGGTCTCCATCCCTTTTCTTCTGAGGCTAGGGCTCTCAAATCCTACCTGCCTTTTACTGAATCCACGCATGTTCCAACTGAGCATGAAGGCGCTGGTGCTGAGGCGTAGTTCAGTGTTTCCCACAAGTTGTACCTGCTTCCAAATTAGGCGAACACTAAGGAAAGAGGCAAGCACTGTGGGGTGGGGGGGCAGAGATTTTTACAGAGAATAACTGATGATGCATCACCATGGACAGGAGCCTTAAGGGCAAAATACAGTGCTTGTCAGTTCACGTTTGTCTGGTCTCAGAGAAGAGGCATTTTCAGGCTCTGCATCAGGATAGCTATAACAAGCTGAGTTGAGAGACTTCAATACATGCCCAGCTATGACTGTGGACACTGATGAGAAAGCTTATGTGTGCCTACTCACATTCATTTCATACAAGTAGACACTTAGCTCATTCAAAAATACAGCTGGCATGATAAGCCTTTGAGAGTACAAAATACATATGAGGGTGTTCAGTTTTCAGTCAGGGTTATGCCATTTTTAATGGCCGTATACTTACCCTGTCTGGTACATTTATTCATTTTTGAGCCAAACTAGATTCAATGATTTTCGTCATTTTTTTTTCACCTCTGTTGACATTGTCTGACAAGACTGTTCAGGCTCAGACTGCGTAGAAAAAATAAACTTTGGTGCCAGATTTTGAGCCATCAGCAGTGTTCACTCTCATCTTTATTCTATTCTTCTGTTGCAAAGGAACTTTCAGCTCAGGAGCCACAATGGAAAGAAAACAACTCCGGCTCTTTCCCCCCCCCCACCCCGCTCTCCTTTTTTCCATCTTGTGATCTTAACCCAGCTGGTGAGGGAGAAAATTCCCATGTGAGGCATGTGGGTGGAGCCCAATTGTGTAAGCTCCATGCTTGCACAGTGTTTGGCATGGATCCGCTCGCTTGCTTTGTTTTCCATGGCCGGACACAGAGGGAAGCCACATTCAGCACATTAACAGCTGCCACCTGTTGCTCTGTTCTACTTCAGAGGAACCCTGAGGCTGGGGAATCACACTGTGCTCTGGCCCTTGATCTCCAGAGAAGTTTGATGTATCAGGGGTGTGCAACTATCCCCCCATTTTTCTTGCTTTTCCAGCCTTTTGCAGGACATGATGCAGGTGGATTTGGGAGTCCAAATGGAGAAGATGTCCTTGGAACATCTAGAGCACTGCCCTGTTACAGGTGACTAGGAGGCATTTTCAAGCTCCAATTGATGTGGCTGTCCTGAAGACAAACTCTTCTTGGTTAATTCAGTGCAATCAGAAATTTCTCTGCCACAGATTACTCCAGAAATCTTAAGTACGTCAGACCTAAGTACAAGGAAAAGCAAGAAAATGCAAAGAGAAAGAGTTTATTAACCTTGTCAATGACATTTGTAGGACCATCCACCAGATTTCTCTTCTCCTTGTGCAGTAGAGATTAAATTGATCTCCGTTCCTATACACTTTCCTGTTCATATGTGAAGAAAAAAAATCACTAATGCAGCTAATTCACAGTATCTTGAAGCAATTGACACAAGTACATGAATTAACTCATCACTTTATATCATATACTTGAGGCAAATGTGCTATTTGGAGTACCTCTTGGTAAGAATAAGCAATTTAATATCCATTAGTATTTGGAATATTCTGTTTCATTAAAACCACAGTCATCCATCCCTAAATGTAGATGAGTAGAGAGAAGCTCTCAACCTCTTGGTTGTACTAGATAAACTTAAAAACTCATGTTACCGAGTACTGTGAAAAGGTTTTAATGTAAATACAAGTGAGGCCCTAGGTTTTCAAAAGAGGGTTCTCTCACCTTGTGTTGAAGTTTCTCATAGCTTTTGCATGTTTAAAAATTACAGTGTGGATTAAAGGGGAGAAAGCAATTCTGGTGTACAGATTTTAAGCTTACAATGTAATTCCAAAGTAGTTTTGCAAAACAATGTTTTCCATTCTGCTACTTGCATACCAAAACTCATTCTCCTTTATAATGGCATCAGTGCCTAAGATTATGGGAGAGCTGGTATTATTTTTTTAAAATAATAAATACCTATCCTCTGTTTTCATTCAAAATTTCCAGATTAGTCAGGGTCACTTTGCCCTGGACTTGACCTGAAGAATTTACTTCAAATCACTTTTACTTATGAAACTGTGTGCTTTTATTGTATTATGAATAATATAAAAGCAACAGCTTCAGATTTTAATTAGACTTGCAACACATCTATAGCACACTAAACAAAATATATATTACAATTATTTGTTCCACACTTACCATAAAATAACAAAAGCAGAATCCTGAAAAACTTCAGGAAAAATAAGAATATTCTTTTTCTCCTTAATTCAGTCACATTCAACCCTTGAGAAGTTCCTCAACTTTAAAAAGCTATTTTTGTCTAAGCAGTAAAGATAGAGATGTTACAGAAGTCACAGGAATTTCTGGGAAAACTAAATCCTTTCACTGTGCTGCCTAATTTAGTCTTAAGTCTTCTCCAAATGTTGAAATACACTTTCAGGGCCACAGACCTTACAATTCATACAAAACTGGAATGTCTACAGGTAATGGCTGTCAACTGAATGAGAGATGAGCATTATTTCACTACTGAAGAACGAGCAGTTGGATCCTGGCTAATAGGGAGTACAACCTGCTTTTCACTCTTCACCAAGGGGCCAGTCCAAATTTCCCAGAAGGCACTGATTTAGGTGAAAATGGCATCCATCTCCAAGGCACAAAAGCGTGCCTGTGTTGACAACATGATGCTACTGGGAGGAAGTAGGAGGTACTAAGACACTGTTGCCACAGAATGTTCTTCCCTTGGAATAAAAATCACTTCCTGTTTACAAAATTTATACACTCAATAAGACCACATATCCTGTTGAAACAGCAATACAGGCCTGAAGCCACTGCTACACTGGCTGATAGGCTTGTAGAGAGGTTTGTCAAAAAGAAGAGCTGTTCTGACTAGGCATATTAAGAGCATAAAATCTATTCCATGACTACTGTATGTCCACCATATAGCTTAGGTCAGGGTTAGATTAACTCTGAAAGAGCCAAAATAGTTTCTATAACCAAACAAAGGCACTGGATTCTGGTGAATCAGAATTAATGTTCTGCACCTGTAGGGAAGATACTTTATAATTAAGCCTGCACCCTCCAGCAGATCTCAGTTGGAGATACCAGCAGTCTTAGGCAAAAACTGGTTTGAAATCAGCCTAGCCTCCGGCTGAATAGCTCTGCTGGTGAGGAGGAAAGGTCTGTGTGTTTCTATGGCTCCCACACAGCAAAAGCACACTTAGAACATCTGAAAATGTGGACTTAATACATCTTTATTTTCTTGCCTTTCATTTCTCTGCAAGATGTATAATTCTGTAAAAAAGAAGGCCTATTTACAAGAATGGTTGCAAAGTTAACCATTAATTTTCTGCTCAAATGTGGGGACACACTGCAAAACGATCCTTAAGTAACAGAGCAGAAGTTAGGTTAAATCTGAAATTCCTATGCTTTTCACTTTTCTGGCTGACCCATCTGTGTACAGATGTAATAGCAAGAGAGATTCCCATGTCAGGAAAAAGACATGTCCTGGCTGGATTGCAAGAACAGAGTTGCAAAGACAGTTGGCCTAAAATTTGAGGCAAGCAAAGTAGGATCTTCCACCTAACTCATAAGTATTCCACATCAATATCTCTGATAAATGTTTAAAGTGTTTGAACACAGAAATAATATCAAGGGTACTTCCCTCATAGCTGAGTCAAGCTGTGACAACAGGTCCTGAAAGTGGATATTTTTGTAATACTTTATCTTGTCATCGTCCTATTTTTTTCATATGTACTTGTGCAGGGAAGAATAGCAAAGTCCTTTCATGTTGAGTGGGTTTAAGGGAAGTTGATTGTTTATTTCCCCAAAGCTACGCAGTGCCTTGTGTCTCCACATCAGGGCAAGTCTGAGGTTTGTGTCAGGCAAATTTCACTGTATTTTTTTTTTAAATCACTCTAATGTTAGTTTATCCTGGCTGATAGAAATGTCCCCATTTCCCATTTCCACATTCCTACACAATCTGGCCAGTAATAGCTCAGACTTTACAGCACACACAGGTATAAATTTGGTTAACTGTTGGCAAAAACAGGCTCATTATTTTGTCCTTCACGTGCCCGATTTCCACAAGCCTCCCTTTCAGCAAACCTGGGTCAGAAACACCCAGAACCACAGAGGAAGAGGGAGCTCCTGACTAGCATCTATGCATTTTGCTACCAGTGTTGAATTCCCATGGGTCTCCACTCTCCCCCTTTGCAAACTGGCCCGTAGCTCCAATCCTGAAGTCAGTGCTGCTGTTGGACATGTGCTGTCAGGAAAAGCTGTTGCAGGCAGCTCCCTGCCACGAAAAATGGAAAGCGGGAGCACTGCTGTCAGTGCCACCTATAAGAGTAACACAGGCAGAGGAGCCACTTGTCCGTGCTGTGTGGGGGATAAGGTGTCACACCACCTGGCTTCAGACTTTTTACTCACTTCCCATCACACCACCATTTTTTGTACCTGGCACAGGGTTGTGGCAAATTCCAAATGAAAACGTCCCTTCTGTTGGATTTTGGCTGTTTCTTTGCCACAACCTGTGGAGTCCATGGGCCTGAAATGAGACTAATAGAGCAGCTTGTGATTCCTAGAGCTCTTATTTTAGACTCTCTCCAAACTCAAGTGCACCTTCTTACCTCATCACTTCACACTTGGTTCAGATTTGAAAGAGATCTTAGCAACTCTGAGAGCCATGAAACATTTTAAAGCGATTAATAGGGCAGCATACTTAAAGCAAAGGATGACTCCGGCAGGACTCTGCCTACATTTCATGTTAACATCAGTTGACAATTCATCCAAGTAAAGATAGATAGTAGATTTTTCCTATGCATCCATAACAAAGTCTAAACAGCAGGAATAACAACAAATTGTTTAACACACAACGTTTTCAGAACAAAACAGATTAAAAAATTCTGAAAGAAAACAAATCTATTAATATCATAGGTCCCTGCCCAGCTCTCCAAATCACACTTTTACCTGGCTAAATATACACAAATTAAATTCTCTTTTCATTTTCCTCTAATCTCTTCAGCTGCCTTGGTGACACATACCCTTCCCCCTTGCTCTCCTACTGGAGAGCCTGTCTCCTGTACATCTCAGTGCCCCTGACACATAAGACTGTGCTTCTCCAGGCAACCTCCCAGGGCTCTGGGTATCAAGGTATCACAGCTAAATCTCACAGTTGCCTCTAGTGCTATAACCCCTGTCACCCTGGAGCTGACTCTGTGCCAGCCTGTGGTCCAGCAGGGTCCCCGGGCAGTGCCTCTGCCCAGGCACAGGAGGATCCTGTTCCTTCACAGATGGCCTGTGTTTGCTGTGTGCAGCCAAGGGACATGTACCACTAAAAGGCAAGATGTTTGGCTGGAGGCTTGCAGGCTGGTACAACCTAATCAGGCTGGGTACTGCCACACATCTGTACACTGTTCCCAAGGATCACAATGGTGGTCCTCAGAAACAGGCCAGCTATCACTGCTGTGACCAGTTACAGCTGTGTTGACGCAGTGCCTTTTCTATTTTTATGTTGTCAGCATCTTTAATGAGAAAACCACACTGTTGCTTTCCATGCCTCTTGTGTAGTTTATAATATTTTCCTTTTCTAATGCCAAGGATATATATTTCTTTGCTCTAGCTCTAGGTTTGGATAAATTTTCTCCTTTGCTTGTCTATATTTTTTCCAGCAACACAGTGTCAAGAAAGTCTCTAGCCACTTGGTAATACTAGTGGCAAAGTTGCCCTTGTTTCCTCAGAACAGAAAGCTGCCTGTACTCACACTGAAAAATACTATATGCTAAGAAATCCACTGTTGCTTTTGTGCCCCGTATAGAATTTCTCTTTTTTCCCTTTGGGAATAGCAGTCACAATTGGTTGTTTCTTGGCCACAAACCTACGCAGTCCATGGGTCTGAAATTATACCCACGGAGACTAATAAAGCAGCTTGCAATTCCTAGAACTCTTATTTTAGACTCTTTCCAAACTCAGGTAGACCCTCCTACTTTGTTGCTTCACATTTGGTTCAGATTTGAAAGAGACCTTGGCAAGAGATCTTGTACTATCCTTACTCCATGTTAGGAAGTGGAAATGTTTGCTGTGATGGTGGCACTTCCTTATCCAGACAGGCCAAGAGACAAGGAACTCTGAGCTAGTCAAACTGTTGAGGTTGAAATGCAATTATAAAAAGCTTTATATTTATTTGTATATATATATTTCTCACTCTAATCCTTTTTCCCCCCCCCCCGGTAGCCTGATATCCCTGCAAGTCTGTTCCTTTGTACATTTTTGCTTCATTTCCTGTCAAATTATTTAATTTTATTTAGCTTCACCTGTTGAAATACATGAACTAATTCTCTTTGTGGTGACCTGCCACTGCTTCCTAGTCTGAAATGACAGGGTGCAGCAACTGCATGCCAGCAAAGCCTGTGCCATGGAAATCACCTGGGCACCTTTACATATACTTAAGCAGAGAAGACAGACCCAGACAGAAATGCCTTGACCAGCTTAGCTCTGCTCTCAGGTGCTGCCAAACAAGGAACCTCTTCTGCTCACAAACATGGCCCTTTCATACCTTTGATCTCTGAGTTGCCAAATGTTCAGTGTGCAGAGTCTAACACAACGGACACCACCATCACTCTGAATTTATCCCTCACCTAAAACTTCCTGTGGGGGAACTTATGTAGAAGTTTTCTGGGGTGTAACACAACATTCTGGTATAATGTATGTTCTGAAATAATTTCTTATTCTATGAATTGACTGCGTACTACCTGACTAAAGGCAGCTGCAAAGGAAGGAACTCTCTATAATACTATGGTATTTATTTTTGTGATTTTTCTGCTGTGATGCTGGTTGCTGTAATTTATATGACCTCTTATTCGTGCAGAGCTACAATAGCTCCATGCCACCATGCAGCACAGGAAGTCCTTGTCTGGCTAGTCTGATGGTTGTCCAGCAAGTCATTACTTGCGCTGGGAGTGGTGAAATGCAAAGCCAGAGTATCCTTGTTAACAGATACCTCTTTCATCTCCTTTGCACAAGTGCGTGAGTGAGAATTGGTGTTACGCAAGACTGCGTTGATGCTGTTCAAAGTGATGAGTTTTACCCTTAATGTTATACTTAGGAAGCCCATGTGGTGGCCAATGATTGATTACCTTCACAAAGCTCATTTTCACTCAGCAGTGGTGAGTTTCAGAAGGGTGATAATAACAGATATCATTGCCTAAGTTCTCTCTCACATGTTTTCCACTGTCCCATGGAAATCAAAGTGATTAATTCTTCTAACAGCTTTTGTGGTACTCTGGAAATATTGACATTAAGTGGCAGATACTGCATATTTACCTGTAGGAGCCAAAGTCCATAAATGGGTCCTCTTGAACAATGAAAACTGAGGACAATACATCAGAAAAGAACTGGAAGAATGTCTGCAAGGAAATAAGAGTAGTCATAGAAACAAAGCTCTCAGCAGGGATTCAGGACCTCCACAGGACCAGGAATGAACAGGAAGGCTATGTCTACCTGTGATCTTGTGTGCTTGAAGAAACAGAATCAGAGCTGGAGGCTTTGGAAGGATGCTGGTCTGACCTCGGAGGTGGGCAGGTTACACAACCTGAATAAGGAGAAAATAGATGGCTCATGTTACCTGTTTAAAAAAAGGAAATACTCCTCTTTGGGAGATTTTAGCTGAGATGCTTCCAAGCATGAACCTTTAAAAAGGACAAAAACATACAGATTGCCAGAGATCCAAAAGGGGTGAAGGGAATACCTTCCAGTGCAGTTTGTCAGGAGTGCACCATCCTCAATGGCAAAAGACTCAGAGCAGAAGACTGCTATGGCCGGGGCAGGTGCATGTCTCTGTCTAAGGGGGTCAAATTAGCAGCCTGCTCCTCCTCGTGAGTGGTACCAACTGTGGAGGCAGCAGTGCTGGGCTAGGGCACTGTTAGAGCTCATCCTCTCCTGCTTCCATGTAAGAAGCAGCAGCTGCTCAACCCCCTGCCCCTGGCACATGCCTGAGCAGCACCTCACAGGGTGTACAGTGTCAGTAGGAAATAGAAGTAATGAGGCTCAATTAAGCAGCTCCCCATACAGTCGTGGATGAACTTGTCCCAGCAAGAGTAGCTAGACCCAGTGGCTCTGCAGGGTGGTTTTGTGATGTGCAGCTGGTTCAAAGCCATTTGTAGAACACTGAATATTCCTCCTCCCTGTGGGACACACTTGCCCTTTTGAGAGCCACACACACAGGATGTAGCCAGGGGAGGGGCACAAAACAGAGGATTTTAATGCCATCCTTTTTATATGGGCCTGGTTTTATACAGACCTGTTTACCAAGATGTAAGAATAGACAAAGGGAGAAAAGATCTTCGCCTTAATAAAAATCACGAAGGCCTTGGCTGACATAAACTGGTTTGCTGCTGCAACAAATTTTGGGCATCCTTTAGCTTTGCTATCATTACTGTAGGGCAATACTTACCTTCACTTAGAGAGCCAGCACAACATTTTGTGTCTTTTCTTCTTCCCAGTAAATCTTCAGTGTGGGATTTAGAAGGTGGCCAGAACTTTTGCAGCCTTTTCCCAGAGGTATATTTCTGCAGCAATATACAGACCTGAAAAGATAAACCATTTATTCTCACTAAGAGTACTTAGGGAGGAAAAAAAAGTAAGTCCTGTTAAATTTGGTATCATTGCACTTTGTATATGTTCCACCAGGCCTTCTTTTCTCCAGCTGTTTTCATCTGAACTGTGCTCCTAAACTTCCAACCATGATAGAAATGGGACATCAGCCTCTGATGTCACTGAGGTTAGATCACAGAAACTGTACTTACTTGTTCAGGGAAGCAATGCTGCTCATGATAGATATTACACTTTTTGCAACATGTGAGTCACTGAGTTGACTTTTCCTATAAAATTTGCAGAACTGCACATACATAAGCCAGTGTTCAGTGATCAGAGGAGTAGCAGTGTTCACTGCAGAACACCATTCATCTGGACAGCTGCGTGATAAAACCTGGGAGGGACTTTTGGCATGGGTTTGGGTGGGAGGTGGCCCTCTTTCTTGCAAGGTGGCATTCAGAGGAAGAGATGACAAGTCTAATTAATTCAAGGGTCCAAGTATTTTGGGAAAGGTTTTACTTACTGACAGTAAGCCAATGTTTGCATAATTGCCCAAACATGTAGCCTTGGAATACTAATAATATTGCTGTTTTCTGAGTTATACTTCATTTACAGAAGTGACCTGATATCAGCAGAAGCAAAAGACTCAATTTCACAGTTATATAGAAACAAAAATAATTACAGAATACATGCAGAAATTAAAATCTATTTCTGGCAATTTGTGTTAAGAAACTAAACATCCCCTGCAGCCAGACAACTTCAACTATTTCAGTTTGGTTTTGTTACAATTGGTTATCCTCTCTGTACCACTATTTAGGCCTGAGATCTTTTTTTCATCTGCTCTAATCCCATTCTTTTGCTGTCTTCCATCATGCTAGAGATATTCTAGGTCCCAGACAATGTGTATATTCAATAAATGTAATTAAAATGTAACTACAACTATCTTTTTAATTTTCCTTATCACAAAAAAAAAAATCATATTGAATCCTAACAAACTTTATGGATGTGTTTCTCCTTTTGAGTCTTATGCAGTAGTCACTGAAGACAAATGGGATAATTTCCCATGAATCCAGGAAGCACTAATACAAATAATACAGCAACATAAAAAGCCCTTGCAAAAACTTCAGGAATGCAAGAATCTCATTGACAGAGGACGTGCAACACCAAATCACCAAGAAGTCTACTCATCAGCTTTCAACCTTCCTGATAACACTACTGAAAGAAAGAGAAGCTTCTTTTTTTATTTCTAATTACTTTGGGCTGCCTAGAAAGTAATAATGACAACTTATATTTCCATACACTTGTTCTCTCCAAAAAAAGCATCACAACAAATGACCATACAAGCCATTGTTAAGCTGTGTTAAGCCATTTTCAGGAAATCACCTTTAAAGGCTCCTGAGATCTTTTTGTTCACCCTATTTGGCAATGGTTCATCAGCAAAATATTTCCGAAAGAACAACAGAGCTTTTTTTTCTGGTGCTGTAAGTGCAAAAGCAAACCTGGGTACAGTGTGCTGTATCTGTCCTCCTTCCTTCAGTGAGTAGTCAGAGCACCCCAGCAACACTACCAAGTCCTGACAGATTTGGAGAGTGGTACCAACCTGTCCGTTACCCAGCGGAGAAAGATCTGATGGTGACTTAAAACCAAAGGGGGTGAGACAGAGGACATTTACCTCGAGTGCTGAGCAATCAGGGAAGTGCTGTCATCTGTGGCCCTGCACAGCAACCTTCTTGGCTGCATTCAGTTCTCACTGACACTGAAGAAGCCCCAGTTAATGAGCTTCCACCACTGTAACCAAGGGTGGAATGTGCACCTCCTGTGTTCCTATTCTGTTCCTATAAAGAGCTACAGATGATGCTGTCCTCTGCCTCATGGCTGGGGGCCAGTCTGCGGGTTCCTCTTATGCTATCAACACCATCAAGGAGGAAAACGTTGCAGTGGGTCTGATCTGGTGCTTAATATGAGGTATGCTTTCAGTCAGCTGCTTGACTTGGTTCAATTCCCAATCATCTACTAGGAAATGAGAGACAAAAAGAAAGTCCTTGGCATTGAATCCTAGAATTTTTTCCTCTCCTCTGCATTCTTCACCCACCTTAATTTCACAGCTTTGTTGCAAAAGGCTGAGGATAAAGAAATGGCGCAAACCTAAAAAGCGATTTTTGATAATGAGTTTTCAGACCGAATTCCCACTCAGGTGACATGTTTTTATTACTCACACCATAACCTAGAAGTATCCTACAGTTTCTGTCCTGACAGGTTGAATATTTAAATGTACAACCATTTATACTTTCAAGAATACAAATCTGCAATTTCAGACTGGAATTACGCCAATCACACAGGCCATCTGGGTAAATTTGTTGTTAGAAAGTCGTAAATAAGAATGACATGGGGTCACTTAATGGAAAGGCACTGACATTTTCTCCTTGGTTTATTACTATCCTCTGGCCCAAACTGAAGGGAGCTTATGCTCTCAGCTTAGTTTTCAGTGGACAAACTGTCTCTGTCACAACTTCCCTACCTTTACTGTAAAGAATCCACATGCTGCAGAAAACATTTTAAGAACTCAGTTCCATGGCCTGTACCCTAGCAGCATGCTCACAGACTTCACCAGCACATTTCCCATGACTGGAAAGACACCGCTGAAATTAATTTTGCAGAAGTGCAATGGTCAAGGAAAGAGCATGTACAGACCCTTTCCCTTTCACTTACAGAATCATAAGATTCAACAGTAAGTTAAAGAAGAAGAACTCTCATCCTAAAAGCAAGAGTAGGTCTCAGGGTTGTAACACACAGTAGAATTCTACAACACTACCCTGCTCATACATGTGCACACAAGGTCTTTATTTTCAATTGCTTCTTGGCATAAAGAGTGGGTTTGCTTTAGAAAAAGGTTCAGAAGTGGTATAAGGATCTCACTTGTTTATTTCTTCTAGGAAATATGTTCTCTTTTGCTTTCCTTAGAGGGATATATCTTTGTAGACAGGTTCAGCACTGCCAGGGGAGGAGAAAAACAATCATTTCCAGATTCATGGTCATGGTTTTAAGAATCATCTTGACTGGGCAGTAGCACTAATCTGTTTGTGTATGTGACAGGGAGGATAGGAATAAGTAAAAGGAAATCCAAGGAAGACAGTAATCTCTTCTGTGTCCTTAGTGAGTAGGGCAAGAAATGGACTTATCTGTAGTTAAGGGTGGTAAGAAATAACAAAGTTAGAGAAGGCTTGTGCTTGACAGGGACTGTTCCTGGGAGATGTAGATACAGTTAAGGACAGAATAAATAACCTCTTGATAGACAGTTGAGCACTCTGGCTGACAAAGTGCTTTACTCCCACCAGTTTGCTGGTTTCTAAGATCTTCTAGCCTGCTCCACTGAGGGCAGTGACACAATATCTCAGTTCTTCCTACCTGACATCACTTGAGAGTGCACCAAAAGTAACAAGGAAAACAGACAGAAAAAAATGTAGCCTCAGAGCATGAGACAGGGAAAATAAGGATATACTGATGGCATGTGAGTTATCCTTCAGTCTCCAGGTGAAATCCTGGGGCTTGGCGGGCATGCAGCCAGCCAGCTCCTGGATGTGTGTGTGTGTGTGGGGGGTGTGCCTGCCTGGTACCAGAACAGCTGGTAGCCCAACCAGCCTGCGGGCCACCCAGATAATTCAGTGGTCTTGTAGCCTTTATGACAACTCTTCAATAACATCCAATAATTAAAACCAAATATGCTACAGGTAACATGCAGAACAGCTGACAGAGTCCAGGAGTACAGATTCACATAAAAAAATTAACACAACAGGCTGCCATTAAAAAATGATACAGACTACACATCAGCCAATGGCTGCCAGAGTTGTGTTCATATGCCCAGAACTTTTCTTTTTAGTGGCCGTTTAAAGAAGCTGAAAATATCCGCTAACCCTGAGAACAAACGTATCATTTTAAAGCAGAATAGGCCTGTAAGACTTTTTAACACTTGTTCGTTGATTATATTAATGCCAGAATATATTAAAGAAGTGCAATATAAATTTGATTTTAATTGTTTTGTACACACGCCAGTGAAAAGGAACTGATTGGATACAGTTCACAGGCAGTATGTTAATACGTTATTTTCATATGATGATAGCTTTGCATAATCTTTCTTTTTCCAAGATTTAGAAGAACCTGTTGTTAACCAAAGCACAGGAGAGAGGAAGAATACAATTTACATAAAATCGGCTACCCTACACATTAATTAGTAATGTGGCTGAGCGGAAGGTGTGTTCACTTAGTAGAAAGTACACTTTATAATTTATACACCAGCTGTTTCAGTGCTTTCTAGTCCATTTTCCTCCCTGCCTGCCTCTAATGAAATCGTGTTACTGGAGAATTGACTGGGGTGAATTGAGATTTTAATCCCATTGACGCTTCTCTATGGAAAGGCACACTGGTGGGAACTTTTAATGGAAGGTCTGTAATCAGAAGACACTTGTATTCAGTCCCCCACTATAATGACTCTCATCAAATGTTAAAGCCCAGGCAGTGTGCAGAAGGCTAGAATTTCAAGGTTTTTGACCAACCCCATTTGAGGCATTCCTCTGGGAGTGTGTGATTACTCAAGTTTAGCAGTTTATTGCCTCATCTTTCAATATCCAGTGAAGCACAAAATTCTCATCTAGGTTGCTCTTTTTACTTAAAGAACAGGCCAAAATAGACTGCAGAGCTACTAGCACTGTCATTGAGGTTAATTCTTGCTTCTCAGTTAACAGGAGATCAATGAAAAAGCTTTAAATATTAGAACACAAATTCTTCTTAGTCTCTAAAAATTCTCGGCAGCCTTTGTGGAAATTCTGGTTCACACCACACTTTTCCACACACACACACACACACACTCACATTTACTTATTACCAATTGCTTTTTTAAGGCTAAGAGTAACATTAAATGAGAGGTGGTGCTGTTCTGCAGTGAAGATGTAAACATGTATTAAAATCCAGCAGAGCGAACAGTTTTCCTATTCCCCAAACTTTGCAGTCAAGAAAAGTACAGTCATTAAAAGAGAGGTGGTCAAAAAGCAAGCTGAATTGGGAGTTAATGGGACTCATTATGTCGGCTGCATGTTAGTAATGTCTCCTTCTCTACCAGAAAAACAAGCAGAAATAGACACAGAAAAGCAAAACCCACTTAAACAAATGCCTGTTAAAATCCCTGTGAGGAGAATGCATTTGCTCTGAACAGACACAAACACATCAATTAATACAGTAGAAGCCACTTATACAGATACATGTTAAGAAATACAGTGGAAAAATGAAGGAACTCTGACAAAAGATGTCAAATGATGTTGAAAGGAATAAATCTATTTAAAAGACAACATATTTTTCAAATGCAGAAAGTCAAAATAGAAGGAATAATAGGAAGAATGCCTTTGAAGAATTAGTGTTAAATAAAAAAAAAAAGTCTTTCCCTTCCTTCTTCTTTTTCCTCCTCCCCAAAAAAAGGAATCAAGATGAGGGCTTCTTTAATAAGCATTTCTGTGGCAACTTAATGAATACGTTTGAATGACTTTCCTTATTCCCTGTTCCTTTCTTATTGAATTGGTCAGACAAAGGTCTAATTTGGGAGTTTTTTTAGTTAAAGGAGCTCTTTCTTTCTGATACTTCTTTCGGGCCAGCATGGGTTCAAGATTTTCCGCTCCTTATGCATTTCACTCCCTCTGGTCCCTTTCTTATTTTAGTTATTTCAAAAAATGTAAGGATCCACTTGTTATTTGAGATTCCTTTTTTATGGCTTCCAATCTGAATAGGTACCTACATTTTCACATTCCCTGCAGAATTCGTGGTAGTTATTGCATATGAACTATAATTCATAGAGAAAGGATTACAATGTAGCTTTTCATTAGATCATGTTTGTGTGCATTTTTCAGGCTAGTTTAGTGCTTATTTAATTTCAGTTCTTAAATTAATCTATATGGGTATAGACATTTTTTTCTGTGTACCTGATTGCCTCTCAGGAGGTCTTTCTTTAGACTTCCCAGTCAAATTCAGTAGATTATATAAGAGCTCTAAGTGTCCAAATTTGAAGGGAACATCCAAACTTCAGATTTCCTTAGAGTTTTTGTAACAAGTAATGAATGCCTTTTGTTGTATCAGCCCTAATTTTTTCAGGCTCTCTCCTGCTTCCTTTTACCAGCCTTCTGTTCCCTTCTTTGACAGTTTTCTCACTCTCCAACCTGGCAAACCAACCTCTGTTCCCAAGAATCTTTCTGCTGGTGTCTCTCAGAAGAACTGATCCATACATCAATGATCTGCATGCTTCACAGGCATTCTTTAATTTATTTCCTTAGTACCTATATTAGGCATGTAATATTACATCAGCTTGGCAGAGACTGAGCTGAAACAAAGACAGGCAACTGAGTCACCCAAGGACACTCAGAAAATCTGCTCTAAGGCCAAAAATCTCATCCAGATTCTCATTTCTTAAACACAGATATTGCTGAATAAGTTTCATGTGGTCCTAATCCACCAAAAAAAGCAACATACAGATTCAGACATTCTGAAGTTGGGCCTATCCACACAATACTAACATCTTACTATGTGAGCTATCTTTACTCCCTCTCCAGAAGAAAACACCTTAGCAATTAATAAACAAGGCCATTAAAAGCTGGTTAAATTTGAGGAAATGTGAGAGATTCTTTCTGTAAGGGGCAAAGAGGCTACTGAGCACAGACTTGCACTCCATATTCACCTTTTGTATTGAAGCTGACCTAGTTATGAACTCTCATTTTTGAAAAGTACACACCAAAGAAAACGTGGAGACTGTTGTGAGTTAAGAACTGGCCAGAGGGGAAGTAAAAAGCTGCATCAACACAATAAAATAATTGGCCATTGCTGGAAAGGACTGAAAGGAGCCCTGGACCATGAATGGATGAAAGCATCAGCAATACTGTTACCAAAGCTAAAGACTGAGAAGTTGTCAATGTGTACATAGAGTAGTCATGTAAGAAAGGAAGGAGAGAAGGAAAATATGTTCCAATAAAACCCACAGGGATAGAAGGCATATCTAATTTTTCCTGCTTCCCCAGCACCATCACTCTAGGATCCTTACAGCGCTGTTTTGCCCTTAGGTGTGTGTTGATTAAGGGCAATCTGTATCACTAGACTAAAACTACAGAAAGAGTAAAAAACTCTATTTTCTGATTAAAATACAATTAGATATCTGCCAATTCCACTATTTCTGTAATGCCTTCTAAATGAGTCAAAGATTAATCTGTCTATATACTTACTATAAAAGACCAAAAGCTATAGATCCAAATATTTTGTTTTAAGAATAAGACTACCTCATTTTTTTTGTTTCAACCTGTTTAGGTTACTTCACGCAGTTTGCTTAAGATGGTTACTTTTTGAAAATATGGAGAGTGGTAAATTGCCTGTGGAATAAAGGCAGCAAAACTCCAAACATGGTCAAGACAGAAGATATAAAGAAATACTCATATGACAGAAATGTGTCTGTCTCAAGTTGATTCTTCTGACTGTTACTAAAGCATGACTGCCCAGGTGCTATTTGAGCCAAAGAGAGTCATACAAACAACAAGATCTTCTGATGCTAACAAAAATATTGCTGTTTATAGGAGGGAAGCCCTCTAAAACACATTTGCACAGCACTTAGCACAGCGAGCCCTGGTCTTCAGTGATACAACAGCAATAACTGTCAATAACACTGTTTAAGGACATTTCCTCTTTTCAACAACATAAGGGTGCTTTTCTAATCCACAAAGGCTATAAACTTGAACTATTGCACTATTTCTAAGGGCAGAAGTGAGACCAGAGATCAGGCAGATGAAGCGTGTCTTCTTTGATTTATCTGCTCACTGCCACTACCACCTTCTTTCTGCAATGAAACCATAAGGAGGGGATGATCAGTGCTTAACTCAAATGTAAATAAGTATAACATCTTCTGAGGCCTAAGCAATAATCCCATTCAGACAGACATAAAAATTGATATGACTGGAAGGTATAAGCCATCTACGCTTCCTGTAGAAGGGAGCTATGAGGTAACTTAAAAGAAAAGTACAGCTTTTGTTCTGTGAAAAATCAACATCAGATAGAGGAGGCAAAAACACAGACATCTATGGTAGGAGACAATCCAATGAGTCCCAGGGGGTAGATCAGCCAACCTGACATGGCACAGGTCTTTCCCCTCCCCAGACTAGAGCTATAGAATCTATGGCATCCATGAATTTCTTGCCCTCTGTTAATCTCTAGTAGCTCAACACACCATATGTATCAGCGGATTGTTATTTTCCAATGATACAGTGGAGAGGTTTCTGTTTCCAGGAGCAAGGCTAGGAAAGCGGCAAGCGGAGCTCCCTAGGATCAGGCCCCTTAGAAGCTTAGGTAGGCTCTTCCCGCCCCCAGCCCAGCGACCACCCCGAATGGAATAGATCCACAGCAGCCAGGAGTCCATGAGGAAAAGCAAGTTTTAATGGCGTGCCCCGGCTTATAAGGGGAGCACGGGAATTTCCAGAATTTGGGCGGGGAAGAGGGGCGGAAACGGGGAGGAGTAACGCACTTCATTGGGTACACGCAAACGAAGGGAAGGAGGGAGGGGAGGAGCAGCAAAAGGACCAATAGGAGAATGAGGTTGGCGGGAAAATTCTAGGGGTTTGTGGGAAGAAGAAACTTGGATAAGGAACGACTAAGGGAAAAATAACCAAGGTAGCCATATTAAGGGTACAACATTTAAACTGGGGAAGTGTCCATCCGGAAGCCCCCATGGTCCCGATTCAGTCGCTGCATAGGTATCCCGGGTTCCTGGACCTCCGTGTCCTCATCCACCCAGTGCTTGTAATATTTCTGCCACTTGATGAATTCCTCATCAGTCTGGTCTCCTCCAACACATATGTTTTTTCCCCAGGACAGACTGCCTTCCACAGCGTGGTCCTAAGGAAATGAATTAAAAAAATAAAAATCCAAACCTAAGACTGCCATTCAGAGAGAAAAGACCAGTCTACAGTCACAGAAAAAAGAAATGTCATTGAAACTTTGTTGTGTTGAATCACTTAAATGAGGTCATAAGCTACTATAATATATTGATTTTTTTGCATTTCCTGGGAGGATGCCATTTGAATGAGACAAGGTGCTTTCTATTTGCTTTTAGGCATTATTTGACACCAAGTTTTATTCTTGTGTGTAAAGATTCAGTTGTGTGCCAGTAACTTGATGGGCATGGTCATACAGCTCAAAGCTCTATAATGTGCAGCAAGTTCATTTATACATTCCTGTGACCTACAAAAAACACTTTTGTATCTGAATATCTTCAGTAGATTGATCTGGTTTCCCTTAATATTTTATGACCATGCATGTTTAACAGGGAAGATGCTTATAGTGATAGTATTTTATGTCCTTTAATTATATGGTAAATATTCAAAATGCAACTCCCTGGTTTCTTAGAGGAAACAGTAATAGCAGTGGTAGTTATAAAAGTGAATGAAGCAAAGAATAAGTTCATCATTCCCTGTACAGAACAAAAGACAGAGCATAGAAAGAAACAGTTTCAAAAAGAAAGAAATTTCAATACTAAAGACATGCATGCAAGTCCAATACATAACAGCAAGTTTGTACTGTTCAGAATGTATCAATCTTTTCCCCAAGAGTTTCAGTACTAAAAATATCTCTTTTCTGCAACAGTGTTAGTCCAAACCTTTATGATTTGATTTGCTTTCAGCAAAGAGTAGTTCTTTACCTGAAACACACCCAAAAGAAGGTGAAATGATGCATGTCTTGTTTTCCACAAGAATCAGTGATACAATTACTTAATTTTCAAAGAGAATGGAGAAGCAACACCACATAATTGAGCAAGACGAGCAAAGGAATATGAATTTGCAAAGACCTAATGAATAGCTGGTCTGCAGAGAGTGCAGGAAATATCTGATGGCTGACGTTTTGGACCAAATGATTGGCAATCCATGAATTCTCAATATTACGTGCTCTGGAGCTTTTTACAGCACTCAGCTGGTAGACTAAGAAAGATAACTTGCAGAAAGGTGTATTTGTCCCACCAATATTCCTTACTCCAAAACACATTCAATTTCTTGATGCTTTTGGGAGAACAATAACTGAAAAAGTCTGTCTATTTTGAGAACTTCAGCTAAGCTGTAAGCAGAACTCACTGTCTCAAAGGTAAATGCAAGCTAAGTAATAGAAAATTGAAAAAAAGTAAAAATACACATGATCTGTTAGCCCAAAGATAACATATAGTCTTTGCTAAAAGCAAATAAATGGAAGGAGGGTTACACAGAATAGGCCAAATCATCACTTCATACAGAGACCCCACTGTTATTGAGCTACCTGTCCTCAGCTGATCTCAGTGTCTGCTAATTGGAATAATCCAATTGCCAAGAGTCTTTTTGGTGTCTGCTGCAGCAAGACCCCCTTGCAGGGTGGCTATGGCAGTGACTGGTAGAAAATCTGTGTGCCTGTCTCTGTAAATGCTCTCTGTTCCTCTCACATCTGCCCAATGGCTGTGTCCAGTGAGTCTGCCTGAGCTGACAGACAAGAAGCACCAGCCTTATGTTTTCCACAGGAAGCTGTTCTTTATGCCCAGAGAGTTTCTGCTGAGCTCGGCCCTCATAGCCTCTTCCAGAAGATGATCAGGTAATGAAGGCAGCTTCTCTGAGAGGGACTATGGTGCAGACCATTCTCCTAAGACGGGGAAGAAATCCCAGGTGCCACAGCACGAATGACTCCCAACAAGCACCCAAGTGCCATTGCACTTGCTTGCTCTGTGCAGCCTGAAGCGTGTGCTTGCAAACACGGCCATGGCTGCAGTTCAGGAACCAAGCTACTGTTACATGTTTATACGCTGAATAGAAAGTGGATCCACAAAGCAGCACATATGTTTGTCTGATAGTCGTTAAACAGGAATTTGACTGCAGATCTTCTGGGAAAAATCTAGTAGGAAAGAGCTGGGTATCTGCCTCAGTCTTGGCAACCAACAGAGCAGCTCCATTACCATTAGGGAATTGGCATATGTCTGGAATTAGGCACACTGGCAATCAAGCCACTTCTTTACAAATAACTAAAAAAAGTGAACAAACTGTTTGTTATCAAATTGATTCAGGCATCTGAGACACAGTGGGTGAATACTATTGATTATTTTCATTCAGGTTTAAAGTGAATTTACTTTGGCCGACTGCTCTCCTTTCATATTTACTTGCCACGAACATTCAAGTGATCAAGTTTTACTTAAGCAGATGTGACCTTGACCAAGTCCTTTTACCTCTTTATACTTCCATTTCCTCCTTTTCTCTTACGTGTCTCAGTTGTAAACTCAAACAGATTGCATCTATCAAGGTCTTTATTATGGTCTGTACCTTAATTAAGTACAGTTGGCCCTGTCTTGTCTGGGATCACTCTGCACAACTCTAATACAAATCTGAATAACAATAAATTGTGCAAAATGCATTTCCAAGTCTCATATAGGGATGGTGGTAGCAGAAAAGGAATTTGAAATTCAGGGCTGAAACTTGAGCCAACTGCACTTGCTTCCTTGTTCACCTAAACACATAACCCATCTGCCTTGTTATGGTGAGGCCACACTGCTCAGTGTGGGCTACTTGCACCAAATTGCTCCCCAGTGGGACTGAAAAATGGGAAAAAACATTCACAAAAGATTGTTGAACAAAAAACCAGCATAGAACAACATTCTGATCTGCTCAGAGAAATTTCAAGAGCAGAAAAAGCCAACTGCTTCTGTCTGATATATTACTTGCAAATTGCATGTTCTCTTGCACCTCGGTGCTTTTTTAAAGCTGCTTGAATTGCCTGGTAAGCAGATAGTTTATAAATAAAAGCAGAAATTATAATAAAATGGTTTGGTTTTTTTTTTAATTTCTCTAGAATCAGACAGGTATGTTGCCTCTGAGTTCCTTGGCTACGAAAAGTTTGGTGATCATGTGTGACTTTTGCCTCCTTTCTTCTTTGTCTCCAAATTTTCCCACACATTTGCAGGAATTAAATAACTTTAGAACTCTCCCTCACCCAGTATTGCTGAGGCTCTACACTGAGTTCAAGAACAAGTAGAGAGTAACCCACAGAGGGCATACTTGTAGAATCCATATTTCCATAGGAACTCTGGCTGTGGCCTTGCAAAGGCTGTTCTGCCAAAGGCACAAGGACAGCACCAAGCACAATTCTGCTCCCAGAGGTGTGGGATGTCAAGCCCAGACAACATTTTGTATGGCAAAGCTGTAGTCTGCAACATCCTTCTTTACCATAGGACAAGTAAGAGGGAGTGGAGATACAGAGAAAGACAGTAGCTTATGCCTCTTACAGAACAATGCAAAAAATGTGCTTTTGGGTAGCCAAAGGGGTACAAGCCCTTCTGAACAGCAGCAGCTCAGCAGAGAAGTCCCTGAGCACCCATTCCTTGCATCTTATCACACCAGATAGACAGCCATTTCAGCATTCTAGACCACAAATCCCAGTGTCAGAGATAGCACTGAAGGCTGGTTGATCCTGTATTATTTAAACTCTTTACTAATGAGGACCAGATCCTCAGCTGCTGTAAACTGAGATAATTTCACTGAACTTACTCAAGGCAGGTAAACCTAAACCAGCTGAGGATCTGGTTTAACTAATACAGCTTCTGAGTGCATTTACTCAATAATAACAGAAAGAGAAGAATGTACTTGGTTCTTCGGGGATATTTGATTTGTATTTCTGGGGTTTGTGTTGGCTTTTTCTTAGAGATTTTCTTTTAGGAAGGAGGAGTGAGGTGAGAAGAATTATGTTTGGCCTGCTTGGGAGCTTCAGAGCTGAAGTTGGGAAGCAATGCAAAAGAGCACTTTAATAAGTAGGGAATGCCAAATGAAACACTGATTTTTCTTCTGTAGATGGAGAAAGCTAAATACAATATTCATATTACCTCAGTTTCTTCCACTGCTCCAGACAAAACCATTGCCAAGGCAAAATAACCCCCTCTGCTATTGCATAAACTCTTCATGTGCAATTATTTGTACTAGCCAAACAGAAAGAAATTAATCTCGTTTTGAGCACTGAATGTGTGGCCAAAGATTTCATTATATTGTTACCATTTGGGAAAAATATGCAGGAAGAAAAGAAAATTCTGCCAGGATTTCCAACTGAAATGTACATTTAAAACTCAGCTCATGATTTCCCAGTGCCATTGTGAGGTTTTTTCCCGATGTTTCACCCCAGAGGAATCATGTTGTGAGTTCAGCAGGCAAGATGTTGCCATGACATATACCTCACCAGATCAAAGGCATTGCGTGGAGTGCCAGGGATGGATGTGATCCTTTGGACTAATTTTATTATTGTAACTCCACTGACTTCAGGGCGTTACACCAATGATGAATTTGGCTCATCATACAGCAAATGAAGCTTAACATCTTTTGTTCCAAGTCTTCCTTTCTATCCACCTCCTCTGCTACCACCTGCTATTACTCTTTGAGCATGTTTACACCACATATTGCAAACAGCCATGAGCAAGCTCTGCCCACGCTCCAATCTGACAGAAGCCATGTGATTGCATTGGCATGAAGCCTGAGCTAATAATCCCTCATGAGAAGGATTTTTTTCAGTGAATAGCATGGGCATGATGAGTGTACATCTATCCATAGAGTATTAACATGCCCAAAGAGTAATCTATGCTGGAAATCATTTTGCAGGTCTTGAATCTTCTCCTTCCATCTTTCTTTTCACACAGAGACTTTTTCCCATGCCCTGTAAAGAGATCTTGTACCAGCACTCATAATCCCCACAGTCAGCAAAATGCCTCTGAGTGGTATAGAGAATTACTGTTTTCACTTGTTGGTACAGAGCTCTTCAGTACTGCTCAGTCTTAGATACTGAGCTTTCTTCTCTGCCAGTTTAAACATGTGTTTTTCACCCAAAGAGTTGACAAAATGATCCCACGGTTCAAATCATACCACACCTGCCTCCCTTTCTTTCTATTACTGCGCTCCTTTCCTTTGTCTTCTGCACCAACATCACTATGGCTTGTTGATTGTGTCATTCCTGCATATGGCTCATCATCCTCTTTGCAGTAACAGATGTTGTATTTCCTGGGTTCTTATTTGGCAACTTCATCTTTTGTCTTCAAAGCCCTGGAAGAGCATTCTCTTGGGGTCTCACTGCTCCATCATATCCCCAACCTGCACTTTGGTGAAGACAAACCCGTAAATACTACCATGACTGGGCCTCCATGTTGGGAAGGGAACAGTGAGATCCAAGGCCTTGTAGTGTCTGTCAGAAAGTATCACATAATTGGTAGCTCTCTAAATTTATTTTCTCTGATGTAGGGAGAAGCTGGCTGTTTCATATTTTCAATTTTAAGCTACCTAAATTCAGTGCGTTTTGCTTTACTTTTGTTACCAGTTTAAATGAATGAGCACACACCCCAAGATAATCCAAGTAGTTATCCTACTCCTTGATGGTTTTCTACACAATCTTCAGCACACACCCCTATACTCAGACACTTTGGGTTGCTCAGCAGGTACACAGAAGCAGAATCACAGCATGCTCATGGCTTCAGTACACTCATAAATGCAGGCTGAGCATGTACATTCCTATTTCTCTGCATATGCATACTGAGGAAGGAGGCCCATTGCTCAGCAATATGAAATTCCCTCCTTCACACAAAATACAGGATAGAATCAGGAGCACTTCCAGGCCAAGAGGTACTAATTTTAACATCAATTATTTGCATACCGTTGCAGTATTTTTGCATTAATGGAAGCCAAAAGAGAAGCCATCACTGTTCTTCCATGAGCTTTACTAACAGCTGTGCCAAAATTTAGCCCAGAAAGAAAAGATCCCAAATTAAACAGAAGCAGCAAAGGAATGTGGTTCAAGAAAGAAGAGACAAGTAAAGTGTGTAGAAGCACATCAAGAAGATAGAAATAAGATAAACATTTTACTTTCCTGAAAGCTGGCAATGAAAGTACTCTGAAAATTAACGTTTTTTGTGCATCTCCATGGCCACATTTACTATCCTTGTCAACACCTTCATGAATACTAAAAGGATTTAAGTTCAGAAGATGCAATATCATTTCATCTTTCTTCAAATCTGAGATTGCTAATGAAAGATCTTGTAAAAGTTATGTGGAGTTTGTGTTGGCAAAGGATTACAGAGATACCTTTCCAGAGCTTAGGAGTAGTTCATGAATTGTCCATTCATGATGGCAAAGGGAGCCAGGGAATCCAGATATCACTCCACACTCTGAAACTTTTTTTTTCCATGGCCTGCTGTTTCAAGTGAACAGCTCCACTTCACAGTGATAAAGGAAAATGATTTAAAAGCCACTTGATCTGTGTTGTCTTCATTCAAAAATAATCTAACTTGATTTATTATTCCTCAAATGGCTGAAACACTACTTTGCTTGATGTCATTAAAAACATGATATCAGCACCCAGGCCTATAAAAGTATTGGGAACATGGTAGTAACCCACCCATAGAAGGCAAATGAAGCTGTCATTTTTCAATATAATTAAACCTGGTTTCAAAAATCCAAAGGTCTCTAATATGAATTACACTAATTACTTCTTGTGGTTTAAACATTGATTTCAATGTTAAATTTAATGGACTTAATGGATGTTGCTTTTCCCATCAGACTGGTGGCCGATGTTTGTCTTGTTTCTTGACCACTTATAAATTTCTGTTGACCCTTTAAACATATTACAATCGGCAGCCTGCTCATTCTTCCTGCATGAGAGTACTACTATTACTTTCTATGGATAATCCCAGCTTCCATGTAACCTGTCTCTTGAAGTTATTTTTGGCAGCCAAAAGCATACATACTCCAGGAAATAGAAAAAGAGATCATTGGACTAAATTTTCAGAAATGTGCAAGCAATTAATCTTGCCTGGGCAGTATGTGAAATCCAAACAAACATTAGGAAATACCAAAACGTGCAAAAATTCACAGACCAACAGTGCTGCTGTTTGCTGCATGCCAGTCTCTTTCCTGCATTTCTTCATTGCCGAGCAGAGTCAGAACAGAGAAGCAAGGATGTTGAGCCTAGTTCTGAACTCCATCTCATGTAAATCAGATGCTGTTGGAATCCATGGAAAAAAATTTAGAGACTGGAATCAGGTTTCCTCTTGAACTTTCTGCTTATCCAGAAAACACCAAAAGGAGTGCTCGGGTTGAACAAATAAGAAATATATTACAAATAATAAACCGTGGGCTTATTGTTGACTTAATGACAGAACCCCCACAGATTTCAAGGAGAGTCGGATAAGATACACTTCATGTGTGATCAATGGAAGAAAAGGGCCATCTCTGCACTTGGGCTCATACCCAGGAGACACTCTGAGAGGGTAATGTTTGCTAATGCTTTGATTCTCTTCAGGAGTTAGAATTAATCAGTGTTGTGTCCAGGCTAGACGATGTGGCTTGTTCCACTGTTAGGAACACAAACAAAGCCCAAGTTCTTGAGATCACAGAGTGTGCCTTCACATAAGTTTATAAAGCCCTGTTTGGGAGAGAAGGCCCAATCCTGAAGGTCCAGGTAAAAATAATGAGGAGTGCTGGTTGCTTCATATTCTGGGAAATAAGGCCATTTACAAATAAGTCCATTCTTTATATAAATAAAGAATGCAGGAGCAGATTTTTAAAGTATGTTGAGCTGAAAATCTTTTTCTCCTAATATATCACAGTTGCTGAAGGCATCCTAGGCTAAGGCTGAAACAACATCACAATGTTGATTTTCCCACCAAACTGTTTTTACATTTGTTTTCCACAGGCGTTGGGAAAACATTGATATTAAAGAGGAATCAATGCCTTGAGATATTTCTACTATTTTTTTTATATACAGCAGAAGCTCTAGATGCTACATGAGAGGTAACTGGTGAGAATGGAAGAGAAGCTCTACAAATGTTTATAAATTCAATCCATCAGGAAACATACAACTCGAGTGAAGTTAGGTAGAAGTGTTTGCTATGACCACAGAATTGCCATTTGTGGCTCAGGACAGTGAAATTATTATGCAATTATCTATGGCAATCTTGTTACAGTGGTGATGCCAAGGGGGAAGTATCATTCAGCAAAATGATCTTCCTCTTTCTCTTTGTTTGTGATACATTCTCAAGCAAAGCTGTGCTGATGTATTTGTCACTGGCTGTGCCTGAAACTGTAACTGGTCTGACTTTTAAAAGAATAACATTAGCACAGAGGAATTCTGCCAGCACCCAAATTTCTGTTTCTATCCAGGGCCTAAAACATCTGTGCATAAGTAATATATATATGTATCATCCATATGTGGATTGAAAGATTTAACAGAGCAAAAACATACAGATCTAGGAAAGTCTTGTTATGTTAAGGGCCAAGTAATCAGCATGTATAAACTAGCATGGTTTCATTGACACCAGTGATGCTTTGCTGATTCACATCAATTGAGGAGACATCTCATAAATATATTTTGCTTTCTGTATGGGAGTTCACCCAGCCCAGAGTTAAACAGTATAACATAATCCTCAAAGAAAAAGGAGAAGATTTTGGAAAGGTAATTATTTCAATTTAGGAAATTGAAGTCAAATTAGAACATACTGAGGATTTTGGAAATGAATCCTACTCAAAAGGGAGAACTTTTATATCAGTTCAGAAAAACTTGAAAGCCTTTGGACTGAACTGCCAGTACTGGCCTTCTAGCCAGGGTCTGATGACAGAGCATGACCTATCATGTCTCAGAGTTTGACTAAATGGAGACTTTTGGCAGGTATACACTGGCATGTGCAGCTCCTGTATAAACTCTGAAGTTTAATGATTGCATAAAACCTTTTTATAGCTAGAATATATTTAAGTTCGTAACATGTGCCTTTCCAGGATAGATAATAATGGCATTCTTGGTTATTTTCTATCTTAATAGCAAGATGCAGAGATGAAGATTAACAAAGCCTTCTCCATTCCAAGGTAACTCTGTAAGAAAGTAATTAAGCAATGGAAGTAGTTGGAGAAAATGTCTCTCTAGTTGTCATAAATGGCCACAATCCAAAGTCAAACATATCCAGCCATCAAACCTCCATTCTGTTTTGATATTGGATGATGAAGATATATTGGTCTCATGACTCACTCAACTTTCCTCCCCTCCTCTTCTTTCTGGAAAGTAGTGACTCTAAACATCATATTACTTTTTAAAACTACTCAGATCATTTTCTTAGCAAATGAGTGCAGTTCCATAGGTTTAACCTTCATCTTACCCACCTCAGAGCTGCACGTTTTATCCAGCTCATGGACTTCACAGGGACTTAGTCTCTGGGAAGAGAGCAGCCCCTTATTCCTGCAAGGTCTCCCAAAGACCCTGCTCAGGGCAGCAGTGCAAATGCTCATGACCACCTCCTCATGGGTGTATCCAATTTCCATATTCCTTCCTCCACATTAGAAATGGAGACAGGTGCCCTAGAGAGAGATGTTTGAGCTTATTACTAAGTTAAAATACATCCTGTGGAGTGCTATTTGCTTTAAAACTGCTTTGGAAGGACAGAAATTTTGTGTGCTTTTAACTAATGAGTACAGTGCAGGCAGCTGAGCAGGAGCCCAGGAGCTCTGAAGTGCTATGGCAGGACTCCTAGCCCTGCCATTGGCAACTACTTGAAGTCAAAGCTGTGCCACTTCTCACTTTTGCCTTACTGAAACAAAGTAACTAATACCATGTTTTCTCATCTTGGGCATGAGGGAGGACAGATTCTTTAAAATAATCATTTTAATTCACAGTACTTAAAAATAGGCTCTTAACTCTATATGCTGGCATCTAAATAAAAGCAGCCTGACTTTGAGAGGTGCTAAGCATTTGCACCTCCTAGCAATGTGTACACGAGCTGTTTTAAAGATCTCCAAAGATACAGATTTTCTTCCCCTGCCAATACCATTTCTCTCTCCTTCAATATAATTTTATAGGCCATCCATTTTGACATTCCATCAAATTAACACTAAAAACACACCTACCACTTTGGATAGAGCTTTTAAGAACCCACTCTTCACAATGCACAAGGCAGGATGCCTACTTTGTGTTACAGACAAGTTCACATTTAACTTGGAACATTTGCACAAGTCACAGAGAATTCATTTTGACTTCTGTGTTGTCCTGAACAATGACATTTTCCTGAATCAGGGACAAAGAAAGTCATTGGAAAAGCAGTGACAGCAGAATAGATCATGTTTATGCAGCTTAGCAGGGGCATCTGTTTCTCTAAATGAGACCCCAAAAGAAAAATAATAACCAAGAAAAAAATTTGTTCAGTAAGATTTGAACAAAAAAACCCCAACCAAAATCAGAAAGCTCCTTCAGCCTGTGGAGTCAGAAATGCTAAAGAAAAGGGAGAGTGCATTGCTGTGAACTTGTCTGAGCTTTTATATCGCTTCCATTAGGTAATTTTCAAGTAATGTTGATTTAGCAGTTTCAATTTCATTCGGAAGAGGCTAAACAATGTCAGATGTTAAAGTCTTCCTTTCAGGTTTGCTTTACAATTCACTATTGCTCATTCTACTCTTAAGCCTGTGCTCCAATATATAACCAGTTACATATTCCTTATTAAAAATGTACAATGTTTCAGAAAATTGAAATAGTTTTCAAAATTGTCCCCCATTGGTAATTCTGCATTTGATTGTCAAAAATGTTAATCTTTTCTCAGGCCTGAAATTATGAGCCAGCTTTATTGGTCAAAGGCCATAATAATTTGAGCTCTTATTTTATAAACTCATTTCTGCCGAGTGATATCCTGATAGGAGCAAGAATAATAAATCACAAACATGTCCCCCAAGATTGCATTGTAAATGTCAAACTAGACAGGAAATTGTAATTAAAGAAAGGAAATTGCTACAAAGAAGCACTTGATTTTGAAATGAGCTAAGCACAGAATTTTCTAAGCATTTAATTATAGACCAATTTCAACTGACTGCTTTGCTTTTGCAGTCATATTTCTTATTATAACTGTTCTACATAATAACCAAATCTCCGTGCTTACACTGGTCAGGAGTATTACTACATAAAACTGCATAAGCACAAGGATTACTAACTTTACAGGAACTATTATCACATTTTAGTATGATGGACAGCAATATCAGAATTTTAAATCAGTAACAATCTGATTTTAACTCAGCAACCGAGTGGATATCTTTTCATAACAGTAACTGCACCTCTTGGCACCTCACTCTTAAACAAGCAGCAGGACCAGTTCTGAAACACCTGGACTGACAAGCTCCTGGATGAGTGAATAATGTGGTCAGGGTCAGACACTCTGCCATCACAAAAAAATTCCTGTTATCCATGAAGGCTGCTGTGGGTCCTATCAATTTAGACACAGCCTTTCAGTGCCATAAAAAAGGGTGCTATTCACTTCCTCTCTAACACATGTAAGTCAGAAAAAAAAAAGATTTAGGGAAGAAAACAATATGTTCTAGTAACACTAGACTAGCAAACCACTTAAATATATGGGTTGTTGTGCACTGAGCAACTCAGCACAGCCTTTTTGAGCCCTAAATTCTGCTATTGACCCTTTGTTTTTTACTGATCTTCTGGTTCAAGAGAGTTAACAGGCCTTGAAAACCTTTCTTTCCATCTTCCCAGCCAGACGTGGGAGTTAATCCTCATCTTCCCAACCATCTTTTTCTACTTCTTGTCAATACCACAGTGGTATAAGGACTAGGACTGAAGTGCACAGTTCTCTTTTTCTTTAGCACAGCCTAAAACTTTATTGGAAGTAAAATATACTCTATTCCAGCACACTGTATCTTTTTTGATTTGAAAAGACAGATATGCAGAAAAACTTTTCTACAAGACTGAAGCTGGAGAAAATCCTGTTACACTGAATCCTCATTAGGACCTAGCAAAATTCACTGAATACTTGACACTGCATATTTCCAAATAGTAAGGAATAAATCAAGATGCAGATGCCATCATTTGCACCCATAAGCTGACTGCAATGGAAATATTATGCTGCTGCAGGAGCAAGATGGAATTGGATAAAGCCTAGTCAACTGGCAGATACTTACCAACCACAGAATTTACTTCTTGCCTTGTGAATCAATATAATGACCTAGAATTTAACTGCTCAAACATTTAGGAGAGCAAGGTTAATAGAAGCATTCTGATCTTTTACTTTCCTAGGGAATAAAAACTATTAGACTGGATGAAAACAGTGTCACAACAGAAACAGCATTTTCTTCAAAGTGGGGATATATAATTGTAATGTAATGTAGTCATTATTTGGCACAGGGTCTAAAGACCTGTTAAGTACAATGAGGTTACATTCTTAAGTATAACATGCAAAGGAAGACAGTCTAATATGTGTGTCTGATAAAACAGATGTCCTGTAGTCCAGCACAGTTTACTTACAAATTTTATCAGTAACCAGAAGTCAGGTGGAATGAGTGGACACAGAGAAACTGCTAATCTCAGAGGGAAAATTGCACTAGTTTGTGGGAAAGAGGTGTAAAGAAATAGGGCCAGTCAAATAGATGTGTCTTGGCAAGAGAACATTCAAAAAAAAAAAAAATCGGTGTGAAAAAAGCAGCAAATGTTTTGAGGTTGCTTTCATTAGGAAGAACTGTTGAATTCAAACTAAATAAAGATGTTGTTGGTCATGTACTGTGCATCATCTATGACAAATGATTATACAGAAAGGAGAGAGTGAAGCAGGAGTGGAGCATCTATGAATAGGTGGGTGCTAAAGGACTAGGATAAAAGTAAGATGAGCTAATAAATAAAGAGGAAGTCATTTGTGGGAATCTACGTGGTTGAAGATATAGATGGAGAAGACTAAAGTTCCCACAATGAAGCAGAACCTTTGAAAAAAAATTCCACCAAAAGATGAAAAACCTAAAAGAAAGAATGAAATAGTGGATGTAAAGAAGCAAAGAGAGAACAGGTTCTATTATTTGGTAAGGTCTGCAGCAAAAAGGCCATATTTGTTGCCCTTGTGCCAGCAAGCAGGGCACATGGCTGGGTCAGCACAAACGATTTGTGACTGAACGAATCCAATCTTTGCTGGAGTCAGTACAGTGCTCACATGCTGAACCTGAATGTTGGCACAACACATTGAACAACAGCAAGTTGATACAGATGCCACAAAATTTACTTTTTGGGTCAAGGTGAATAAATATATAGCTATTTCCATTGAGGAAGGTGTGAAGTAACAGTGACTGCAGAGGAGCTGAGGAAAAGGAGGATGGAGATGATGCTGTGATTTAATAAACAGCACAGAAAATAATCATGTCTAATAAAACATGCTCTTACCAGTGCACCTGGGGAATTCTGCTGCTTTACACAGAGTTTTCCTCATTATTTCCTATTTCTGTTTTCCTTCATGGTTGTGGCTTTGTCACAGAAGTGGCATTACTAACACTATGCCTAAATCCTCTCAAGTTAGTTTGAAACCCAGAAGAGAGTGGCAATTTTTGCAAAATCATAAATTAAGCTTCTTAGAATGACTGAATTACCTTGTAGAGCATTTTATTACCAGCAGAGAGAGGCTGTCCTGGCAAAGCTGTAGCCTGTATTCAACAGGGTTCAGCCACACTCTGGGATGGTGCCAGCATTAGGGTCTGGGTCTTGATGAGATTAGGGCCAACAGTTGGATGTTGCTTTGGAGAAGGCTTTCTTCAGCTAAACCTCACAATTTTGTCACTTCATCTAACTGTTACCACTTTATTTCTTGTGCATTTCTCATTTCCCGTCTACTTACATTTATTTTTTATGTCTTCCTGTGGTAAATTCAACCCAAGTCTGACTTTTTAGTTCTTTTTTTCAGAGACATCATTACCTGTGCTTTATTCAAACAATACTGGGAATACAACAATTTCGCTGACTACTGGCAGCGACAGCATGGCTTGAAACAGGCATGAGCAGTGCTGGAGATGGCAGGAGATGGCTGGCACTTAGGGATGATGGCACAGGGGATTTGCAGTGCTCAAAAGGGAACTTTTCAAAGAGCAGAAGCTGCTGCCTGCCCACCCTCGCCTCTTGTTCTCCAGCCCTAGCCACCCCATGCAGACACGTATTTCCACCTGATAAGCATCTTGCCTCTTTGGAAAGCAATATTTCCTGATTACTGGTGAGCTTCTAGTGGCACGGACAAATTTATTTGGGGAAAAAGAAATACAGTCTGGCATCCCATTCTTGAAAGGCTACTCACCTCATGCAAGGTTTCCATAACAGTAAGGTCAGGAAAGCAACACATCTCTTTGACAGGAAGATAGCACAATACATTTTCTGGCTCTATTACACCGTCTCCATGCAATCTGGACACAGCACTTCATGACTCGTTTGCCTCAGTTTCTCATTCGTAAAAATGAAGACAGAAATCCTTCTTGTCTGTTTGGGCTCTAAGCTCCTGGGCGCAGGCAGAGTCTCAAATGAGGTTTTACAGCACACAGCCTAGCAGGAGCTATGTCTTACTGAGGGCCTTGTTCCATTTTAATATAAACTTGAAGTTTGTGGTACTGAAACTCTATTTATATTTGTTATAGTATTCATTAAGTTGTTAGAAATATCAGGTGACGCCATCAGTTAAAAATTTTGCAACCAGCACCTTAATAACAATATATATTAAATGGGGAAGATCTTTAAAATGTCTGCCAAGCACTTCAGGAGGAACTCTGCTTCTGCTACCCCTGTGTAGTGCTCTCACTCTCCCCCATTGCCAGCATGCTGGTATATGCTGGGATCACCACACAAACACATATTTATATTTCAGCTTAATAAAATGGCTTTTTTATAACCTACAGTCTTAGGTACTTGCCATCAGGAAAGCATGCTCACAGGGGAAGGATCCAGAATTACTTGGCAGGTATTGCTTGCACAGCATGAGGAGTTATTAGTAGCAGCAGATTGTTGTGAATGTGCAGAATCAAGTCAGAGACACAGTAACATATAAAATGTATATGTACACACACACGCACAGAGTGAGGGCATTTAAAAAGCCAAGGCAATGGTAAAGCTTCTTCCAGTGCACAGGGAAGGGAATTGCTTTGTTTATTGCCATCAGTGCCCCTGTGAATCACAACCCATATGATTGGAGCAGATCAAAGGCTACAGCTTTAATTCCTCAGGAAAGTCCCACATCAGAACAAATAGTCAAAATTTCAGGCAAAGGAAGAATTCCAGCAAATGAAAATATCTAACTATATCGAAGTAACTTTTTAGGATATAGTCCCAGTGCTTCCTTTCAGCCAAACACTTTATATCCCATGACAGCACTTCAGCCTTACAAAAATGAAACATAACGATCATTTTACAAACATCATGATCAAAATCAGCTTGTTCCCACAAAGTTTTTGAGGTTACTAAATCTCTATTTCCCATCATGAATGCCATAGTGCTCTATCACTTGTCAAATGCTGCATCACAGAAATATTTTAAAACAAAACCCATTTTGTCTTTCCTGCACTCCTTTTCTTCCTTAATCAGTAAGAGAAATAATCAAATTGGTGAGCAAGGCCTGGCCTTGTGTAATAGTTCCAGTGTGTTCATACCAGGGGTAAAAGAAATCAGAGTAAAATTTTGTGTTAAAGCATCAGTTCAAACCATAGAGAGATAAGACCCAGGATAGACACTTGGGATAGAAAGATCCATAGATTTTGTAGACTGAATGCTGAAATAACCCTGAATGAAATGTGGCTCTCTGAGAAGCTTGTAGGATTTAGATATCAGGAAGAAATTCTTTATTGTGAGGGTCGTGACACACTGGAACAGTTTGCCCAGAGGATTTGTGGAAGCCCCATCCCTGGAGAAGCTGGATGGAAATCTTAGTAACCTGGTCTAATGAAAGGTGTCCCTGCCCATCGCAGGGGGTTGAACTAAATGATCTTTAAGGTCTCTTCTAACCCAAACCTTGCTATGATTCTATAGTTTATCTGGGATCTCCTGGGAATCTATTGAAGCTGGTGCATAACTAGCAAGCTCATTAATGCCAACCTAAGTTACTCAATAGCCCTTACTTCTACTAGTTTTTACAAGGACATGTCATTATTATGTCAGTTAAAGTCTCCAGATCCATAGATTGGAAAGTCACATCTCTGCAGTCAAGGGGACATGGGCATAGTTATCATCTGAACCATCACTGGTAGGAAATGTGTCCCTTGCATCTCTCTGCTTAGGCAGGAATAGTTTCAGTCTTTTTGCTGTCCTGTTTGAACATGAAATGGCAAGAAATACTGAGGATCCCAAGCCTGTATGGGAAATTACAAGGCAGGGTACAGGGAAGGTAGCTCAGGTCTTGAGAGTTCTTTTTCATAAAGCTGCTGAACTCAACTAGACACAAAAAAAAAATCTTGGAGATGCTGCTGCCTACATATGCCATAAACAGATGTAGAGTTGGATTTTGTCCACATAGCATGAACATTTAAAACTCAGTGGAGGCAGGATATGCAAACAAAGAAGGAAGATCTGCCTATTCACTCATACATTGACTTATAAAACTCAAGCTGATGGGTCATAAAAATATTTGAAGATGTTTACATGAAAATTTCACTTTGATTGCAGCAGTTTCAGCAGCATATTCTCCCAATGTTTTATTAAGGCAACCTTTTTCACAAAGAGTTGCAAAATGACATTGCCCAGTTCTAGAAGTCCTGGGCCGGTTGTACAGTGTGCTGTGTGAGAAGGCTTCAGAACTCACTAGTACATTCTGTAAACACTAAAGAAGAACTCTGTACACTCTCTGGCCATAGTAGTAAACAGGATGCGCACACAGGGGTGCCCACACCCGACTTAGAGAGTGGGAGGTGGTACCCTGTGATGAGCCTCCCCTGAGTGCTTCTGTGCCACTGCACAACACAGAACAGCTCTGTGGCAGCTGCAAGTTCTGTACCACATTGTTTTGCCCTAGGAAAAAGCTTTGGGCCCATGTGAAGAAATCACACCAAGAGTGAGGCCTGGTATGCTTCTGAGGTGTACAGCCTGGCTTTGAAGGAGCAGGCAGAAGCAAAATGGGTTCCACAATTCAGATAGAGCCAGTGGTAACCTCAGGGGTGCCTATAAAGGTACCTCAGTTTCTCAGAGAGGATAAAAAATGGTGCAGCTAAACATGACTCAAAATGATTATTTTGAGAAAAATCTCAATTCCACATTTCTTGCTCATTCCAAACATGAAAGAAGAATCAGAAATGTGAACTTTCCCTAGGACAGATATTTTTAGAAATTTCCCTTTTGGAGAACCCTGTGGGGAGTGTGTCACACACCTCCACATGTACACATAGGTGTCTGGGGCTCACAACAGAGCACAGGTGGCATCCTAGCCCTTGTGGGGGCAAGGAAGCCAAGGCAGCTCATAGCCTGCCAGCTGGGTGGACATGGGGAACTTGCTGAGCCCAAGGATGTGTGGAGCTCCACAACCACAGCAGCAGGAAGGCAAAGTGCCAGCTGCTCAGGTGGCCTGAGCAGGTCAGCAAGCCTCCAGGAAGCATTATCAGTGATCCCAGGAGCTTGCCAGGGGCTGCCCATTATGTCAGCCCTTGGCAAAGTGAGGTGGGCATGTTTATAGACCAGGGCTTTCAGTTGCCAGAACCAGCTTTTCTAAAACAAAACCCCTCTCCAATGCCAAGCTGCAAGGGCACAGCCCTGCTCTGAGACCGGGGACCACAAATGCCCTTATGTAATCATCATTTTCTGGCCATTCTACATCATCTTCTGACATTTCTCTCACCCTGGAAAGGGGAGCTTTTCAGAGGGGCTCAGTAAGGGCCCAGGAGCATGCCTTACCAACCATGGCACAGTGGCAGTATCCCTGCTTGCCCTCTGCCAGAGCTCCCAGCAGAGAATCACAGAATCACATAATCGACTAGGTTGGAAAAGACCTCTGCGATTATGGAGTCCAACCTTCAACCTAAATGCCATCTTGTCTACTAGACCATGGCACTAAGTGCCACATCCAGTCTTTTCTCAAACACCTCCAGGGACGGTGACTCCACCACCTTCCTGGGCAGCCCATTCCAATGTACCAAAGAGTGGGGCTGCTGCTCCCTCTGTGTGTCCTGCCCTGGACAACCTCACTATGAGTCTCATGCACTGCAATGAACGGCCCAGGTTCCACAGGCTGGCCCTCACAGTGCAGCAGTACCTTCTGTCAGTTTAGCAAACTCCAGTAAAAGAAAACATATCCCAAAATGCATCTCTCATTTACATATAAAAATCTAAAATCAAACCTCTAAAAACAGTGGTGCCAGCAGCATCCATACCACTAGATACAATCCAGACAATTCCTACAATTAATGAACTGGGAAAATTACAGGTAAAATAAAAATGACTGTGTGAAAAAGACCTTGAAAGGCATGAAACAGACAATGAGATTTTTCTACTTTTTATTTCTCTTCCCCTCCCTTCCCTAACTACAGTTTTATGCATAATTGTTTGGTCAGTTTGTTCTTCCCTGAAACTTTTACTGAAATGGATTAGGTAAACCATGCTCTGAAACAGATTGAAAAATGGAAAATATGTAAATATATAGCATATAACTTATAAAACTGTATATATATGTGTGTGGGTGGGTGCTGGAATAAAAAAGCGACTGTTACTTGCTGGTAGAACAACATATCAACAACTGTTGGAGCTGACTTGAAGGTTAAATATTAGGAAGGAATCCAATTTCTCTTGTCTATTCAGCTCAGCGGTGTGTTAGATTGCGGTTGGAGTGTGCTTATGGAGTGTGGGATATGAAGTAGGCTAATCAATCCCTGCTGCTTCATTCTCAGGTTCTTCTTATATCAGGTCCCTGCCCTCAGGCAGCCTTCAGCTTTCCAAAAGCCAATTCCATACAAATAAAAATTGCGACCTGCAGCTAGAGGGTGAAGCTGAGTTTCCCCCTTGTGATTAATCTCTTCTTGGGTGGCTTTCAGAAAAAAAATAGAAAAGAAAAAAAGGAACGGGGGAAAAAAAAGGAAAGAGAAAAGCCATGCATACTGCAGCCCTGTGAAAGAGTTTTCCTATTGAATGAGCCCAGTGCTCTGGAGCCAGCTTATCAAATGAAAGAATTCATTTTTTTAACAGTGCCTCATGTTGACATTGAGAAAATGAGCTATCAAACACTATGATTAAACTTCAGCTGCCATAATTGTCATCCAAACAACTGCATGGTGGAACTGAAAAGCATTTTTTTTAACCAGCTCTATATGGTTCACCAGTAATACTCAGTTTAAAAGGTTGTTGCTGCTAGCAAGAGAAACAAGGCTTGAAATTAACTTTTTCCAATCCATAGACAAAATTAAACATAGGTATTTGAGTCACACAAACAACAGGTAAATCAGATGTGCTTTAAATTTCATTTTTAGTCATTTTATCTGCCAAGGGGTAGCTCCAGGGTATTAAAATATCCGAGTGTTTTCTTGTTTCACTGCATCTGACTGGATAGGTCCTGCCTTTTATTTTCAGAAAGACAAAAAGGAGTATAAGGAATAAATACTCTATTTTGTCCATGTGGGGGTAGATAGAAGGGAATCTAAGATTTGTGGAATATTTTCTCTGCAATTTAGAGATTTGATATGAGCAGGGGACAATCTAAACAACAACTGCCACGTTGCATACAGTTATTGTTCAGTTTCTTTTCTGACCTGGACTAGTTCATTCTTTCAGCTGAGGCTTACATGGACACTAATTATTTTATATTACTAAGTATTCTATATTAATTCTTGCCAACTTTTTATACATCCTCAAGAGACTGTGGCACATCAAGGAGGCTAGAGAAGTCCTTTGCGAAGGTGACACCCCTGGTGACAGCAGCCCTCTGGACAAATGTAATTATTTGGAAATGAGCTGTTGCACAATTAAATCTCTGCTTAAGATTATTTAAAAAAAACCAATCAGACACTACATGACATACATTGCAGTGCACATGAAGGAAATAATGATGGGGAATAACTGAGGGCCAGGTTAGGAGAGAATAAACAGTTTAATATGGAGTATTTCCTTGCCCCCTTCCTGAGCTTGCTTGGAATAAGCCTCCTTCCCGAAGGAATGGTGTGCAGGACGAATGGTGTAAACCAGGATGCTGAGGATACTGAGGATGTGGCCGTTGCCGGAAAGGGAGATTTTGCTTCCCCAGGCAGTGCTCCAGCCCCTGTAACCAGCGCTGCCCACCACTAGGTGTCCGCCCTGGCCCCGCTGGACCATCGCGGCCAGCAGCATCTCCCTCCAATTCGCTTCTCCCTCGATCAAATTAATGTCGCATTATTTCAAGCAGGCAAATGCTTATCCACTCCCCCTGCCTCCCTCCTCCCTCCCGTTTCCACCCCACTCTACCTACTCAAGCAGGTATTTTTTGCGAAGTTCATTATATAACCTGATCACTGTTCTGTTTCCTGAACATATGGGAATAACATTTTGAAATAACAATAACATTTTCATAATTTTTAGAGTCTCACACACTCTGAGCTTTACTTTATCCCTTTTCAACAGTAAACCTGATAACGTCTAGGGCTTGTTCAGGACAGTCAGGGGTTGAGGCTATTGCTTGCAAACTGATTTCACGAGCAGAGCAGAGCAGCTGGAGGAGCAGTGAGGTGCAAGATGACTTAGACATGGCTAAGAGTTAGGAGCTGAGCTGGAGAGATAGGGACAGCTTCCAGAAAAACAAGTTTAGCAACAGATTGGATGTTGTTAATGAAAAATAACACAGGTCTGCAAACTAGGGAATGGTATTTGATCCACTTAAGAAAAGAAAGAAAAAAAAGGAAATAGAATTTGCACATGTAAAACTAAGAAAACTGAAGTTGCTCAGATCTATTACTTCCATAACACCTTCAACAGCTCCTTTAGCAACCTAGTTCTGGGCTGTTCCCACCTGCTGGACTACACACACACAGTTATTATTGCAGGGTTGCTTATGCATGCTGAGCTACATTCCCATGTTTGCTGTTTGTAGGGTCACTCAGACATGCTGTCTGGATTATGACTATTTTCAAGCATCCTGAGTTGCTGGAAATGATTCATTTATCTGAAGCAACATCAAAGATATTTGTCTGAGAAACAAAGATATGAAAAAGGTACTCTAAGCCAAATTTTGGGCCAGGCACTGGGCAACACATTATTCATTCATCATAAGCTTTGCAATATGAGAACGGCAAAGTTATAATCAATTAAGAAAACAGAGTCTGACACTGCAATACTCTTAGCTTAAGGAAACCAAATAAAATATCACAGCTTGTTCAAAACACTTATTTTGAAATCATCATATAAATAAGAGGTATAAACACACAACCTTTCAGCTAGGTTTTTGGTGAACTGTCTGATCTATTTGCTGCTGTGCAGAAACCTAAATTTGCTTTTAAGATGAGTTTTTCATGAAAGGCCTTGGAATTCTCTCTTATTCCTCATTTCCTACATTTGAAATATTTTGATTTAAAGAACCCAGCCTATTGTTCCTGTAATAAACTTAACATTTACAAAGAGATGAACCTAATATGGTCACCTTTAGAAAAGGACACAATTTTGATCTTAGTCTCAGGAAATCTTATTGAGTACCACTGCAAGTGAATTCCAGGCAGTATTGGAGATGGGGGTAAACACCGAGGCAGTGCACCTGCAAGTTGTTTTGGCTTTAGGTTGTTCTTTGACTAGAAAGGAAATGTGGAGTTTGGAGTAGCTGGTGAAGATAAAGGGAACCCCTGGCGCCCCTGCACTTGGAAACTGTTCCTGAGGACATCAGCCTGCCAGGCTTTTCTCTAGGTGACTGAAGTGCTGGGCTTTAACTGGCATACATTGTGCTAAAACAGCAATAAAACTGTGACAAACTGACAAAAGCAGGTCAATTCACAGCTCAGGCTGATACCACTTTTTCAGCCCATATTGGTCGATTACCAATCAAATTTCAGATACAGGAGAAAGGGTTGAAGAAAGAGGCAGCACTGAGACACATCAAGATATGGCAATCATGGTTCTCTTAGGAGCCAAGGCAGTTTCACCTCTTCTGCTCTAATTTTTGGCAGCCCTAACCACTGCAGGTATGTGTGTGATACCTGCTGGGAGAAAGTCCTGGACACACCCACAAACCAGCCTTCTTACTGACTCCCAAACCAGATGGAAAGGAGCCTGCAGAGGAGATCCCAGGCAGAGTATGTGAAACTGGAAATCCCAGGACCAGGTTTCTGAGATAACTGGGCTATGGAGGGCCCTGTGCTAACAGCCTGCCCAGGCACTGGCTAGACCAAAGGTTACTAAAATACTCCCATGTATGTCAGTGCCTGAGGATCTCTCACATAGAATCATAGAATCGATTAGGTTGGAAAAGACCTCTGAGATCATCAAGTCCAACCCTTGGTCCAACTCCAATCCATTTACTAGATCATGGCACTCAGTGCCACATCCAATCTGAGTTTAAAAAACTCCAGGGATGGTGAATCCACCACCTCTCTGGGCAGCCCATTCCAATGCCTGATTACTCTCTCTGGAAAGAATTGTTTTCTGATCTCCAACTTAAATTTCCCCTGGCAGAGCCTGAGCCTGTGCCCCCTTGTCCTGTTGCTGAGTGCCTGGGAGAAGAGACCAACCCCCAGCTGGCTACAACTTCCCTTCAGGTAGTTCTAGACAATGCTGAGGTCACCTCTGAGCCTCCTCTTCTCCAGGCTAAACACCCCCAGCTCCCTCAGCCTCTCCCCATAGGACTTATGCTCCAATCCCTTCACCAGCCTTGTTGCTCTTCTCTGGACCCGCTCCAGCACCTCAATATCCTTCCTGAACTGAGGGGGATGCTTTTCTTTGTTATCCTTTCCCACAATCCCAGAGGAAGGAAACCATTCATATGACACATATTTCTGCTTTCAAGCTGGCACATTCATCCACTGATGCTTCTTCTTTTTCACTGTGTTCAAACTTTGGTTAAACTAATACTTTACAGTAAAAAAACAGAGCTAATCATATCGTTCCTGCATGAGAATAGCTATGACTGACAACCTTTCTGAAAAACACAAGTCCATGACTCAGTGCACACAACACAATTTCTGAAGGGCAAAATGAAAAATGCCTGGAAAATAACATCAAAGTAGAAGAGGAAAAATAATACACAGGATAAGAGCATAACAGATAGACAAAAACTTGCTAAACCCCCAAACATCATCTACTCGCCTGCTACAGGTTGTTCAGATGAAAGAAGGATTCTGCATCCTCACATTCGGGTTTAACTACATTTTCTATGCATTTTTACTTTTAATGCAATTTTGTTTTGTCCTGCTGCCTACAGAGAAATTACATGTATTCATAAAGTATCTTTTCTCCTTTTGCATTATCATAATCAACTGTCTGTCATGGCCTTAAGCTCTCCTCTTTCTCAAAAGTGTAGGAGTGAGGGCTGGACCTGAGCATTCAGGACCAGCCCTGGATCTCTGAGTGCAGTGTAATTATTGCAGGCTTAACATCACATAATTCTTTTCATAAATGTACTTTCTGATTGGGAAACACACTGTGGCTGCTGCTGCTGCTGCTGCTATGAAATAATAACAAGTAAATCCAAGGAGTCTTTTGCCTTTTTAAGGGAAAAATATAACAAAAGTTAAACAACTCCCCTCAATTAAACAATGACTAAACTCCATAGTAGCTTCCTTCATAGAAACCCAATGCAAAGTTCAAAAAAGTAGTTTGCTTAATCCAAGGAACAAGAATTACTTATCCTTGTTTTCCTGACTCATGCAATCAACTCGTTCATCAGACCTCCTCCTTTCACAATGAACAGGAGTTTGGGGTTGGTCATGGCAAATAAACCTTGATATTCTTTAACCTGATTTCTAAACCAAGTATCTGCACTGGAAGCAACAATGGTAAAAAACAGCGTTAACCTCTTTCCCACCAAATTTTCAGTGGTGCTTCTGCTGACGTTCCTATCACAAGCAAAAGTCATCTCAGCTTGCAAAGAAAAGTGATAATGAGAACTTACGTTGTCTTCTATCCCTTTCAAGAAAGATGGACCAGGTGGAGTCACCACCTTAATATGATGGTCCAAGGTCTCGGAGGCGGAATCCGGGAAGTACTTGAAATAAAATAGACGGAAAATTCTCAGAAAGGCAGCTCAGGCTGCTTGCTGCCACCAGAGACTTCTGATGTTCCAGAGGCCAGGCACAGAGTGAGTAACCAACAGGTGAATCCTTCAAGAGGAAGTAGAGATGTGAACGGAGACATCGAAAGCTGGACACACAACTGATTCAGTGATATTTACTCTCCGAGTGTTGGGAAGGAATTGTGATTACAAATAGTCCTTTCAATGCTACTTGGCAGGTACAAATGTAAGGTGAGTCAGTTTTTATCTCATAGCTGAAACAAAAATGTACTAAGGACATAGGTCCAAGCACTCTGACCGTGTATGTAATTGCAGTTATACTGGTTTTAACAGAATTCCACCTATTTACATGACCTGTGTGTAGGTGTGCTGGTCCAGGTGGTTTTCCATGGTCAAGAGCCTATTAGGCTTTCATTATAATTCCAGTTGGTAATGCTTGACAATGCTGCCTGACAATTCCCAGCAATTCCAGTTGTTTTTAATTTTTGCCAGATATTACCAATTCAGGCTGGAATTGGTATCTTGGATATGTACCACTTTGTTGAAATTGTTACTAATCCCAAGTGCCCTTTCCAAGGGTGATATTAAAGAAAAATGCACTGTTTTGCCTTTGTTCAATACATATATACACTTTCTAACCTGCCATTATATGTGTTTGGTTTTTACCACCTAATGGCAGCATTACACTCTTTCCAGTATAGAAATTTTGCAATTTAGAAGAAGCAGAAAAGGAGGGGATGTCCCACTGTTAGAAGTGTGTGCCTTGCTGCCCACTGAAGAGGATTAGGTATTGATCTGCTCCTTATCAATTCTCCTCACACTGGAAGGAGTCTGTGTCTTATCTTTCCAGTTGGACTGGATTCCCTCTCATTTGATCACTGAAGGGAAACCTAAACCTGGCCAAGGGGTGGGTTAAGAACATCTGGTCCAGGTTTGTCAAGGACTGTGCAGTCAGGTACATCTCAACAGGAGTGGGGTGTCAGATTAGGGCCCTTAGGAAATTACTCATCACCAACGATTCACTAAGCTGTGTTAACTGACAGAAATTACAATATATCTATTAAAAGATTCTTGTGATTGGTTATGTTACTATGTAGGAGCATTCCCTCAGCTTTGCAAAAATGTTCTACAGTTCCTATGTTTCTGACTTTATTTTCAAGGGGAGAGGGTAAAAATAGACAGTCTGCTAAAACAGATTTTATAATAAACTATTATTCTATAAAGTAATTGGAGAGATTATTAGAGATGATGATTACTTTGCAATTCTATCTAGAGAAATTATATTCAGGGCCTGTCAGCCTGTTTGATGGGATTGCATTTATACCCATTTTTGGGAACCACCCAGTATAGTGGCTGTCTCAAGTCCAGAGGAAGGTAGGCAGACATGTGCCTTACTAGCCACAAAGGTCTGACCACCTTTTTATATTGGACCAGACCATCAATGATGTAAATTGACATGGCTCCATTGAGTGAAGTTTCAGGCAGATTTGAAGACGTGCCAGTTCCTGTCCCTTCATCTCAGTGGAGCTGTGCTTACATCCACACATGATGATTTGCTTTTAAACCTGCATGAAGCATTTTTTCCTGGAAATGGTTCCCTTTCACTTTGGGCATTTTAAAAAAAATTATCCAAAACTGTCAAAAGGTAAAAGGAAACAACAGGGTTGAAGAAAAAAAAATGCTTAATTCGGTGATCTTAGAGGTAGACATAAAAGAAAATTTAAAAAAGTCTTGAATGGAATTTAAGATAAATACATTGATTAGGATATAGTTAAGGCAGTAATCTAAAATGTCCTGGAGACTTAATGAGTTTGAAGCCACCAAAGCTTCACCAAACACAGGAGACATAATCAGAACTGATACAACTCAAAATCATCTGAATTATCTCTTTCACTTACATTAGCCAGAAAAAACAGTAAACAGTCAATGGGATATAAAAAGCATAGTCAGGCAACATCAATGGGCAGCAGACAAAGGCTGGGTCATACAGTACACTGAGAAGAGAGCTTGACCTTTGGAATTGAAATATAGGCATTTTAAGCTCCAGTGGAATGTATCAGAATGGCCTTTTTCAACTTAAATGCATAAAAGGTCAAGGGGAGGTCATATTTGGCTTTGGGTTCATCAGCACAGAGCATATCCCAGCCCTTTCTTTATTCATTCTCATTTTTAAAAAAAGGGTTTTCAAACCTCTCTGGCATGGCATAAATATTCATTCTCCAGGGCCAGATTTTCAGCTGGTGTAAAACAGGATAAACTACATTGAAATAAGGAAACTCTGCCAATTTATACCATCTCAGAATCTGGCCATCCTGTTCACATTCTTTTAAGATTCAGAAACAGCAATTTTAAAACTTTTCCTGGAGCAAATGCTTCCAACAATAATGATGCATGTTGAAATTTGAGACTTTGACATTTAAATTGTCTGGGGTTTTCTTTGAAAGGCATGGCAGGAGGCATCCTCCAGAAGAGCCAAGGAGAGAGTAAATACTGCAACAATCTAGTTTACTGCTTCTCTATGTGTTCAGCCTTCAATAGCAGTTTTATGTCTTTTTCAATATTCGCACAATTCTTTTTAGATGGGAAAGAACTTTTCTGTTCCCTTATAAATTGTTTTGAAAACAGAGAAGGACAAAAAATGAAAGGGCCACTAACAAATGGCACTGGCACTTTAACTCAGCAAGGAGAGACCCACTAGGCGCAATAGGACTATGCATCCATAGCAGGGCACTATTCTGACTCTCATACCAAACCAATTAATTACATAGAAACAGGATGAATACAGGGTGATCATCCAAAGTCAAATCAGTGGCCATCTTAAAGAAACAAGCATTCACAGTTACTTAATTTGAGTATCAGTCTCCTTTGTAAAGGAGGTATTTCACATCCTATCTTCTTGGAGCACTAAGATAATTTCTAACATATTGGTAAATATCTCTCTTTTTTTTTAGGATTGAGAATCCATTTGAAGAAATATTATCAAACTTCTGCTGCCCTGAATAACTACTTTTATCCTTAAATGAATAATAAATAAGAGGCTTTGTTTCTTTTTTTTTCTTTTTATTTTCATTCTGAAGAGTCTGGATGACACTATTCAAACATTTTCAGAGACACTTGGGAAAAACACAGCCCACCCCAGGTGGCATTGGTTTTCATATGGCATTTCTTAGTCTTTATCCAATTTCACTTCTGTCCCTCAGCATGCAGGACAATCAACACAAACCAGTCAATATTTCTCCATATTGAGAGTCAATTCCACAGGAGAGAATCTCATTTTATATTTTATTTGTCTGTTATATGCTTATCTTTAAATGAACATTTTAGACACAGATTCCAAATTATGCATTCATTGGAAAGATTAACTCTGATTAACAAATTCATGCTAAACAACTGTGTTTAATTGGATTTTCGTAAGTAGTTAAATGTGAATGCTTCTCAGTTCTTCAATGTGAAAAACAAAACAAAAACTAATTTTAAAACATTTAATGAGGAACAAACTCTGTGTTGCTGACCTATCTTCACTGGTGATGAACCCTTCTTCCCTGCATTCCCCTGCATGCAAAGTTCCCCCAATCTAGTCCTAATAATGGTTAAAGTTATCTGTCTAATCAAACTAATTAGCACTGGTGAACAGAGACATAATCATAATAGAAAGCAAATGCCAGTTTTACAAAATGAAAACGCCATATGTGCAGTAATTAGTGAACCACACGCACTTTTTATAAATCATATTTATTAGTTCGTAAACAAATCAAACCCTAAATGAAATGAACGTTACCATTAACAAACACCAATGAATAAACAGATGAAATGACTGGCCCTGCTGGGTGCATTGTGGTAGGATAGGGAAGGGTAGCCCCATCTCAAAGTTCCCTTAGAGGTGCTCAAGGCTTTTTACAGAGTACTGTGTCCTCTTCTTTAAGTCACAGCATGGATATATTAGCTGATCTAGGGAAGCTGCATTTTGATCATATGGGCTGTTCTTGACTGGAGACCAGATGGTCATAAATGAGGATATTCAGGTCATATCCATGATGAAAATGTAGTACTAATAAGTACTCATATAGTGTTCTGCAGCAGACCAGGTTTCACCAGAAATTTAATGTGGATTTTGTCACCTTGCATAAATGATGATATAGGACAAACTATATTCAATGGCAATCCCCTCTACCCCAAAGATTGTCAAAACACAAGAACTTCTGCTTGGCTTTAAAATTCAAATCTTCCTTTAACTGTTGGTGGTCAGGTCATTCCTTAAAGGGGATTGTAAGAAAAGACAAAAAAAGGATTTGCAATGAGAACATTTTTGCAGATTGTAAATTCTCGTAAAAATTCAGCTTAGAGGAGTTTCAATTACATATCAATCACTTCTTTCCCACTAAGCAGCTCAGTGTCTGGCTGATAACGCCTAGCCAGCAGAGGCACACTTTCAGATGCCTTCAGACTCAACATACAAAGGGCTGTTTTACTCCTCAGACACACAGCTTAAATATATAATATTGGTGAGACTCATGGCCCAAATATAAAGTATTGGAGGCTCCATCTGAAAAAATTGAACTCAATACTCACAGGAAGACTTGGTTAAAATTAAGAAGGTTGTAATAAATACCAAGTATCATTACATATCTGGTCACAGTTTTCATGGCTTTCCTCTCCCACAGGAAATACTGGCAGCAGAAAAATTATGAACCAAGATATTTTTGGAGGTACAAAAACTACTTCATTCCTCTGGCTGTCAAAATAGTCTAATGGCTGAGACCTCTTCTTTACATTGAGTTCTCTTCAATTTAATAGATCCTGGCTATTTCCAAGCTTTGGGCAGAAACCACCTTTTGTTTCTACAGTTTTGCTTGAAACACTGCAGAACTTGGTCTTTTGGTTTCTTGAACCCTTTTGCTCTTGACAAAAGGAAGCCTTCAACTCCCACAGTTCTGCAGACCAGATCAGATAATGAATGTTCCTGCATCTTCAGATACCCAGATTTGAGTCTGAGTTTAGTCAGATGCTAGTTTTCAAGGTGATCATGCAATCTGGTGGAGCAATGTTTAGGAATGAGCTGTGCATATTCTGCTCCAAGGTCATAGCATGACATATGCTCAAATCCTTACTTTTTAAGGTAATAACACCATGTGAACTTGGGAACCAGAAGTACAAACCAACTTTTCTGTAAGTGGTAAGTTGTGCAATTACTATTCCCTTTGGTGCTCATTTTGAACACATTAATTAGAACGGGTATTTAATGTGACTCTCCTGTAGTTTGTACACGAATAGCTCAAACTAATCTCAGCCCACCCCAGCAATGTACCCTCTAACAATGTCTGAAACATTACCAGTGAATTAATTATACTTGTGCAGTGGCGCCTGGCCACTTTGCTTTCTGTCTAGTTTATCTTTATTTTAGGCTAAAGAAAACAACAATGAAAGAACAAACACGCAATAAAATCTGTGCAGAGATAGAAAGCAGAATATCCCCGGTTTGAGTCCCCTCTTGGCCCTAGCCCCCATCTGGGTAGGAAGCATGCTTTTTACATTTAAATTGCAATGCAGAGAAAACAGACTCAAAGTTTCAAGCATGCTGTGCATTTAAATTTGATCCCTTTTTTGTTTGTTTATTTCCCTGTACTTCTTTGGATTGGACAGGAAGTTTAAGCATTGCAATACAGAAACAAAGGCCATTTTCATTGTATATTTGGCCTGGCCAAGAGTAAGAGGTAATACCAATATTGTGAAAAAGCCTGAGCAGGAAAGTTTTTCCCATAATAGCTGAAATGAATCCACACAGTCATCTGAATACTTGTGGAGTTTTCAAAAGAGACTATCACCAACCACACATGGTACAAAATAGTTACCCAAGATTCCACAAAAAAAACTACATGAAATTGCCTTTAAAATTATTATACTTAAAAATATTAAAACCACAACTTTCTCCCTTTAGTTTGTCTTCTGAGATCCTTGGGCACTTCTATTTATTCACATTTTCAAACAAAGGCTTTCATGAAATCTCTTGTTTCCAAGACCTGGAACTCTAGAATCCTTGCCCAAAGTCTGTTAAGGCCCTGAAGTAAAAATCACAGAAGGCTGACCAGTGCAAAATGCACCGACACCTCTCAGCTCAGATTGACTCCTATGCTTGGCAGAAAGGCCATATGAGACAGCCCGAAGGGCTTCACACATCTTAGACATCTGGGGTGGGAATTTTACACTCCAATACCAGCAGAACTAAGGCTAATTCTGGCTCTGTGGGCAGAACACACTTTAAAAAAACCCCACATTTTTCTGCCTCAGGTGTATTGAATCTGTTTTGCATGGAGCAGAGAGGTAACAGGAAGGAAATGGAGGAAGACCTATGATACACCAATGAAAAGGAGGTGCAGGGCACCTTTGTAAAGGGAAAAGAAACAAAGTCACTTCTAGAAATACGTGAAGGTTGTGTTCCAGCCTGTCCAGCCCCTCCACAGCATTCAAATGCTAATAGTCCTCTATTTTACTGTTTCAGGAAAGTAGTTTTAGCCTCATCTCCTTGCAGAAGGTCTACAACAACTTGAACTCCCACTGTCAGTACAATTTCAGAAAAAATGACAGGACACCCACCCAGTACTGTGATGTTTCAGCAGGACCAATTCTGTTCCTGCTGAAGGCCAAAGGGGATTGCTTAGTGACTAACCTGAGCTGGCACAGAGGAGATACCTCACTCTACAACAGCCTGATGAGTGACTACCAGAGGCACTGAAAAGACCCCTGTAGATTTAAATAGCCATTAACTGTTTGACTAACTAAATGGGGTTCATGGCTGCTTTGCATTAAAGCTGGTAGATATCAGTGATCTGACCCCAGCATTGTAAACAGCAAGACAGAGCTTTAATTTGCTTATTCTTTGAAGACTGGCCTTTTAGCATTCTAATAAAGCAGGAGACTAATCTACACAGGATAAACTACAGTATGTTTTAAGTAATTAGACTACATGGTTAAACAGTCATTACTATAGGAGGACAAAGACCAAAAAGATTAGTTCATACTAAATATTTCTCTTAAGTGAGGTTGTTTTCCCCTTCTAATTTGGTTTTCTTACAACAAACTTTGCCTTCACAATTATTCCCTTGGTTACTGTAAAAGTGCCAACATAATTTAGTGTTTGGGGCTGGTACACAGACCCTGGCAGAAACCTGACTCAAGCAAGTTTTGCTGCAGATTGGAGATTCGGCTTATTGCACAGAAAGCAGTTTTCTATATGAAAACTATTAAACTATATGAAGAGTAATTAAAAGCATCAATTAAGAATGTGAAATACAAATAATTTTATATTAGCCAGAAAACTTATTCTGACATACTAAAACGAGTGCTTAAAAGAAGCTGCAATGTGGGTTGCCACTTATTCAGAGCTCTAAAATACTGCCAAGTGGTGTCTAAATGTATCATTTGATGTGGTATTTATAGGAAAATAATTTATTCTTACAATTTAAATTAGTGTAATACACTGTCACTATGTTCATTTGTGTGAAGATCCCCAGAAGTGCCACTGCTACGCTGACAAATTTAATTCTGCAAACAAACTTGTCTCTTTATGTGTGTGGAAAGACACAACCTGACATACTCTATATTCCAGCTTTCACATCCCAGAAAAAATGGCAATACTCAATGAGTTGCCCCCATGACTTGCCACATTTTCCTGAAATAATTAATTTTTCCTATGAAATAGTAACCACTTATCTATATTTAATGGCTCTATGGCAGAAACTTACAGTTTTTACATACTACTATATAGCTTTTTTCTATGGACAGTCATTGTAGAAGGTTGGATTCCTTCATTCTGCAGAACTACATCCAAAGAACAGCAGAGGCACTTCACTCTGCTCTTTGGCAGAATGCAACAAAGTAGTTACCCATCATCTCACATACAACTGCTTAAGAAGGTTATGAATGAGATTTTTATGGAAGACAAGATTTAGAATAAACTTCAGTCAATCTTCCCTTGCTACTCCTCAGGAAGTTGCTGCTGTTAATCTCTAAAATCTGATTCTGCATGTTAAGATGTTATCTACTTTTCACACTGCTGGCACCAACACGCAACCCTAGGGAGAAAGATGCTCAAAGGAAAATTCTCAATCACTTCACACCAAAACAAGAATAACCTCTCTTAACATGTGTATACACACACACATGCAGCATTGGGAGACAAAGAGCTGCTGTTGGAAAAAGCAGTTGCCTTCTGGCATTCACCCCTTGCTAAGGTTCTGCTCAACAACATAGGTTCTCTTTAGCTTGTCTTTGAAAACAAAAAGAAAACCAGCCTCACAAAACCAAAGAACTCACAAAATCAAAGAATTCATGAAAACAAAGAATTCTTTATAGCAATGAAGAAGACTTATTTTCTTTTTTTTTTGTTTCTAATACTCTACATCTGTACCAAAAAGCAAAATAGCAATAGCCTGATACATATGCCAAAAGGGGAAGGTTACAATACAAAAAATGGGTGCACTGAAGGACTGGTCCCAGAATGTATGGCATTGTATCCATGGAACAGTTTAAGGATTTATTATCAATCCACACATAAAAGGGACAAGGAAACTTTCCCTAAAGTTGTTAGCAGTTGGTGTCTCTGAAAGCAAGCTTTTTAGAGCCTCACAAACTAAGAAATTACTCAAGGAGGAAATATATACAAACGTATTCCTTTATCTTCATGTGGGAGAAAAAATGCTGTGTACCTCACCTTTGGGTGGTTAATACTATAGCAGAAAGGAAGAAAGAAGAAGGAACATATTTGCTTTTTAAGATAACTGTACAGTTTTACAAGTGCAAGATTACACATAGCCTTGTGGCCCAATCTGCCAACTACATGATGACATCTTGTCCCAAGAAGACCTTGGGAACAGACTGAGCTTCAAGAGGTAGGTAATTCTTCACACCCTTTCTAGAAGACATCAGTAGACATCCCCATGTCATGTGTTACTTGCTGCCCTCCATCCACAGTGAACTCAGAAGCCCAGGTCAAGGCAGGGGCTCTTGCCTGGGAGCGCAACTTCGATACTGGCTAAATTACAAGAAGCAGGAGGAGACAACTGGTGTGTACTCATTGGTGACATGGTCCATCCAAGCAGGCACAGGAAAAGAGGAATTAGGGGTGAGAATTGCCTGAGAAAAGGACTGTTGTCTTTACCAACTCCAGTAGAACTGAAGGGTACAGCTGATTCAGAATACCATACTTTGAGCACCAAGAGATTTTGAGTCTTCACCAAACAAAAGAAGTATTCCATTGCATCCAGCCAGAGCAACAATTTCAGATGAGCTACAACAAACAAATGCTGATAAGCCAGTTGGATAGTTTCAACTCAAAGATACTGGAACATGTTTCTTTACAGCTCACTTTCCCTTTGCACCTGCCTGTACTGCTAGCCACCTATATATATTCCTCATTTTTACTACATGATCATGCTTGCTCTGAGAAGCCTTATTCACACTTGCTGAGTTTAACCTGTTACAACTCCTGCTATAGGTGTGTCACAAGATGTTGTGGGAAGAAAATGGGGTTATAAAAAGGGTAAAATCCCCTCATCAGCTCATCAAGGGAACAATACAATTTGTGAACCCACTTCCTAATCTACCCTTAGTCAAAGCATGGCAGTAGGAGGCAAAATCCTCATCTACTTCCCTGGAAAATCACAATCAAGTGTATTAAAATATAGTTTAGAAACATAGCCTTGATTACCTGAAGAACAGCAACCCTAGCTCATTTGTATTTTTAAGCAAGATATGATGGTAAATCTTCCATCCTGAAGAGCAATGTGCTAACCCACTCTGTCACCTAATCCCTAAGAGTCTCATTTTGATTGTACAAAAATAATTTAGGGAACCTAACAGTTTAAAACTGTCTTTTCTGGTTCCTAAGTGCTTCATTTTAATAGATATTAGCTGTTAAAGAGACTCATTTTAACAATGACATTTACAGCTTTAACCAGTCTATCATAGAGCATAGTGAATCACTTAGCAGGATAGTACTGTTTAAAAATAATCTACCTGCTTTAATGTATATTGGAGTGTATTATTTGATGTTGAATTAGGTCATTTTAACCCTTCAGCATTTTCCAGGAGGATGAATACAGTTCAGACCTTTTTAGTTCAACACTGAACTAAAAGATTCTTCCACTTACGTCTCCCTTTCCATTTAAATGCCTTTCAATTAATTAAGCCTCACAACGTCATTGCAAAGAGTATAGAAACTATCATTCCTCATTTTGGGGTTGCAGGCCATATCCTTTTGAGATGGATGGAATAACTCCCACTGTTTTGAAGCAGGCCAAGGAACTAGGCTTTTTCATATCTCAGAGAAGACTCCCATCAATTTTCAAGGGACTGCGTCAAGACACAGGTGACATAACCAAAGCCACACACTGCCACATGACATTGTAAACCTCCTGAGAGATCCCAGATGTACAGATTCCTGCATATCTGTAACCACAGTCCTACCCTACTTTTGAAACAAAATCACGAGACAGCAGATGATGAAGAAAATGTCAACGGGATGTATAAACATGCAATGGAAATCTAAGAAGCTGATTCCTCCTTTGTTGCTATAGGCAGAAGAACTGCCATGCTAGATCAAACAGCAAATCCAATTAACACAATATCCTCTCTCTCATGGTGGCCAGCTGTTAGGAAATGGTACAAGAATTGTGTTATGCCATCTCAGTTTCTTAAAACCAAAACTTTAAACACCTTTCTGAGCCAGACCTTGAATCCAGACCAAGAACCTTTAAACAACCCTGCAGCCATTTCTGGTCTATCTCCATTACTGCTCAAAATGGAGGCGTAGGAAACAAAATGAGGGCATGGCTCACTGGATGAGATGGAGCCTGGCCCTACATGGAAGGAAGTACTGACTGGAGGTTGTCTCCTAACTCTTCAGCATCCATAGAGATTGATGCTACCTCTCTGGGAGCAACTGGTGGAATGTATTGCACTCCTGTGCAAGACTGTGTCTCTCCATTGCCCGTCAAATTCTTGCAGACGGAACCTGCTGCCATTCTCAGTGGCAAAAGTCCAACCCAGTGGGAGACTCCAAGGAAGCTTATGGAGGCTGAAAGGTTGTTCTTGCTCAAAAGCCCAATGCCACCCACACACCTGAACCAGGTTGCTGCTGAGCTGCTGGCTGGAGGCATCTCACGCTCCTTCAAAGTGACAGAGCACACCCCTATTTGCAGGAACTGTTGGGCAGCCATTTGGCAATAGTCTGTCCATAGGGGCCTGTCTGAAATAAGAGAGAGGCAGGATGCAGGGCCTCACGCGCTCCACTGACTTCCACTTGCATCCCTTTGAGATGGGTGAGGAAAACTAGAGAGCCCCTGAAACATGCGTATGCCACCAATTTAGGCAATGGAATAAATATTTTCTCTTCTGTTTTCTCTCTTTGCTTAATAATTCGGAAAATTCTCCTTGCGTTCCCAGCTGCTGCTGAGCAATAAGTAGCTATTTTTAGAGAGCTAATCACTGCGACTCCACAATATTTCTTCTGAGTTGTAAAAACGCATTTGCCCTTGCTTAATCTCATACAGTTTGCTGTGTAGGTATTGCCATGGCTCCTAGTTTCCAGTGAGTACTACTTTGACTACATTGCCGTTGAATTTCTCTGCCATTTTAGTTTTCTGGTAATGGTAATGCCCCAGTCATTATGTAATGGGACATCCTTCCTCAGGTTCTGGGAGGCTTTTTTATATTTGACTCTCTTGCTATATGATCATATTCTATAGATTTGGGTGGCCGTGGTGTTCAGATTTCATTGCATTGCTTAGGACTTGGGAGAAAGACAGGTCTCTGGAGGGGGGGCATTCTTTGAGATGTAAAGTTTGATAGAGGAGCCTGCAGTTTTTACTATTGCATATCAAGTCTGAACTACCTTATGAGGAATGCAGTATAAACAGTGATTTAAATAAAGGTGTCTGAAAACTATTAGATGAATAGGTAAATCTAGTCTTTTATTGCTCTGTCTAGCACATTGCATTTCTTCAGAGGTTATCACACTTCTGCAAAAGAACAACAGAGAGTAAGGAGGACCACAGAGCACATCAGATATATTATTCCTTAGTAACTAGAGTCAAATAAAGGTGTTTTTCAGATACAGAATTATAAAGAGATTAAAAAGTCATCTTCTTATCCTGAAAATGATGTAACACTGTGTACAAAATTCAGGTTTGGCACATGGGTACAACAATACTTGAAAAGATAATTTGTCAGACCCAGTTCAGGAAAGGATGACTTGTTACAGGAATATATGCCTCATTTTATCACTTGGTAAATCATCTCTGCCTTTCTTACCAGCAACAGATTTAGAGTCAGATGTAGTCTCCTGAATTAAAAGTTCTAATACCAACAAAGTTCAATTTATTTGGTCTAAGGCTACTTACCTGAAACAGTATACTGATACATTTGCATACAATAAATGACAGCTTGAGCATCTGCAGAATAAAATGGTGTTCTGCTGATAAGATATGATTAAGACAAAAAGAACTTGGGGATACTTTTTCCTTTGGCAGACCATGCAAAACTAAACAGGAAATGGACTTAGATTTCCACCAGAAAGCCAAGTATAGCACCAGCTAACATAACCATCAGTATTTGCAGGGTTTTAGCAAGCTTGGAGCTCTATCTGTAAGAGATGCTGGACAGCCATGGGTGGAGCTGGATCAGAGAGGTAGGTAGTGTCCTCCTATGGAGTAGTGCTTAAAAGTTGTTCATAGGAGCTATTCTTCCCTTTTGTGAATGGGAATAAATCACCCAAGTGAGTCCCATTGGACAACAACAAAACTATGGACAAACAAACATGCAAACAAATGGAAAATGAAAACACTCCATGCAATGCACCATCATAGATTTCTCTGTATGTGTGTGTGTGTTTATGAAAATGTTAGGTATGAAACTCTGACAAATATATACAAAAGTTGTTAGATAAATAAAACCGGGTTATAATTAAAAGATGTTTGTACTATCAAAAATAGCATGTGCTACATAAATATCTGGGACATCACTCCAGGTGTATTAAACCATTGATAATGTCCAGATTTGGGGTTAATAACTTTGCATAGGCTTGTTTTAGATACAGGGTGTGGTGGTTGGGTTGTTGTCCTAAGGGTCTGATACCAGACAACACACTTTGAATGTCCCTGTGCTTTATCAGGGCAAGATGTTAAAACCAAAGCACATCTAAGACTGACAGCTCAGAGGGTTTCTGAAATGTTTACATTCAGGCTATGCTGCAGTTTCCACCTGTGTATGAGAAGGAATGTGCAGGGTACACAGCTGACAAATGTAACCCTCTTGGCAGCCTGTAACATGTCACAAAGCTGAAAACTTAAGGTTAATATGACACAATGCAACTTCTACTTTTGTTTCCCATTTGGGTTTTTGCAAGACAAAGAAAACCAAAAGAGCTGACAACTGACCACGAGGGATGTTCATGTATCTCTACCAACAGAGCAGTGTAGGGACAGGCCTTTTCATCCATCTAGCCAGCAGACCTGAAATCTCAACCTTACAGACTGTGATCTGGGGTCAGTCACTCTGCTGTGTATCTTCTTGTCCACTGTCTGCTTAGGTAACAAGACATTAACACAACAAGTCCCCAGAACTGCTATTTCTTTTTTTTTTTTTTATGAACAGCATGAACAGAAGTAATCAATGCGATTTTTCTGCCAAAAATCAACTAATTTGATTTCACAGGGACCTCTTGCATGGGAAGCAAGAGCCACTTGACTCACTCAGTTATAGGAATGTATCTCACTTTTGCTCACTTTCTATTGAAAACATGACAAAACTCTTTTCTTTTTACATTATCTGAGAATGAGACCCGGATTGTCTTCCACCATAGTCCTTCATCTGGTAAATCTTTTGGCCCTGAGACCTTATAGTAGACTTTCTGTGAGCAGAAGCCAGCATCAGTCAGGTATGTGTGAATCTGCAGCTCAGATTTTCAAATTCCCTGACATTAGCATCTCCAGTGCTGTTGATTTGTGTCCCTTCAGTTATGACACTGAGGTTGCTAATGTGGTCATTCCTGTAGAACTCATATCCGAAGAGCTGAAAGAACAGATGTGCTGCTTCTAAAATTTGCATTACCCATTTCCACCTGTGAGTGTAATACTATCAGCTCCCCAATTACTCACGGAGATTTGAGTCTGAACTCCAGACCCAAATCTTTTTACAAGCAGTACGTTTAGCAAATCAGTAGTGCACTCTGCAAAAACACAACTAAACTGGAGTTGGAGAAAACATCTGTCTCTGATGCGCACCATTGTGATGCTTTATGTCAGTTTGCATCAGTCAAGCCTGCAGTTTAACTCTGTTTCAGAGGTTTTTTACATGCATCAAAAGATTTGTCATTTTTGTGTGATTTGGGTAAAGGTAGGTTAGGTAATAAAATTCTGTGGGCTGGCAAACACTGAAGCAAACCTCAGCTTTCAGCTTTATGTTCCCAGATGCCTACATTTCCAGTGGGTAGCCTGTCATATGTTTAAAGAAAATGAACGCTAATGAAAGAGAAAGTGTTGAAAAGCTGCTATAATGGTAGAAAGTTGCTCGGTTAATAGAACAGGTTCTGATAGAGGCAATTGATAGAGCTTTCCCAGAGCTCTAAAAAAGTAATTACTTAAATATTTATGTGAGCAAAGAGTAGGGAGCTAAGGGTGGAAAGGGGGTATCCATTTGCAAGTCTGCCGTAGAAGGGATCTTCTGGAGGCTGTGTAATGCACACTCTCACTGCCTTGCAAGTTCCAGTGGAAAACTCTCCTCTATTCCCCAGCTCAGAAACAAGCTTGCTGCTGAGACACACTTCTGTATTATGCTGGGGACAGAGTAATGGATTTTGAACTATGTGTCTTCAATGGAAATCCTTCTTTCTCCACAGCTGGAAGGCAGAAGTATTATGTCTGCTTCAGTCCAGAACTGTCATCACACAGGAACTGACCCCAGACTTTTCAGAAAATTCATAGATTCCATCAGCTTTTTTATTAAAATGTCACATTCTCCTACTCTTAAACATTTCACTAAATGCAAGAGCCACAGGGAGCAATATGTTGGCCTCGGCAAATCCAAGACAGGATTAAAACCCTAGAGCTTGTTCAAATCAACAGAACTGTTTCCATTTCACTGAGGGGATGGCAATGGGAAGGGGAAATTGCAGCTGTTTTGCCAATGCTTTTCCTAATGATATTTTTTAATTGAAAACTTGAAAATCTGACTCATTTTCATAACTGACATATACACGAGCATAGTTAAGAGACTCAACTTTCCAATCAACCCTGCAGGTCTCCAGAGGTCTGCCACCTTCAGCCAGTAGTTTTTGGAGGATGATGTTTCATTAGTGGATCAAATCCAGACTTGAACTTGAATCCAGCTGGCACACACGAGGCTCTCAAGCTGACAAGCTGTTCCTTGGAGTGTTGTTCCTTCCTCTCCTGCCCTAGCTTTAAAGCCACACATTGGCAGTGTGATGGACTTTTTCATCATGGTATTTCACAATGACGTTATAACACCCACGTGTCTGAACAGGAGCTCATGGAGCTCTGGGAAATTCTGCATCAAAGCTCAGCCTGAGCAGTTATTGACAAGCATCTTCATGAATTAGTCAGGCCACCTTGTCCTCTGAGAGCAGGGATCTCGGATATACTGCTCTATCCTCCTTCGTCTCGCACAGGGGCCTGGCTGAATCACTCTGCCTTCCCCTGCAAACACCATCTCTAACTCTTTTCTCAGCATCTTGACCAGTTTCATTCTGAAAAGCCGCTGTGATCTGACGCCAAAGTTCATATGCAGATATTACCCCAGGCTGTTAATAGCTGTAACCTTCCTCTTCTTCTAACTTCTCAGGCACTCGTTTATGATTAAGCAGATCTTATGCTCAGGAGAGGATAGGTCTTACTTCATTGCTTGTGCGTGTCCACATCACTACCTTCAGTGAGGAATAAAACTCACTAAAAAAAAAGAAATTCTGCTTTCGAGTATACTTTAACAACAGTATAATATGAAAGATTTCCACACATTTGGTTTACAAACCACAGAAATCCTTGCTTTTAAGTACAGCAATATATAAACTGTTATATAAAGAAACAGGCAGCCATGGCCTGTCCTCCAGCTGCCATGCTCTGTATGCATCATTACTAAGAAGGGCTTACTCTAACAGAGAGTGACCCCTTGAATGCTCATAGCTTTTGTTGCCTTAAAAGGATGGTGCTTCCTGCACACCGATAACTAAAATGCTGGACTATAGCTGAGATTCAGTTTCTGGTGATAATTGTCCAGTGCCAACTGCATTCTAGGTCAGCATCTGCCTTCACACTCAAAAAGCAATTCACACAAATACTGGATTGCTCACTGGTAGTGAAGAAGCCTTTCATGAACTTTGAAAGTAAAGACACAGCTTCAGGGTTTCAGTCTGGGTCCCAAATTTATGATGTTTTCTGTGCATCACAGTGCAGGGGTGTGTAAGCCAGTCTTAATGGAAAAGCTTTGGTGGCATTCTAGTTAGCTTTGATTTAAAGCTTAATTTAGGTCCTGAAAAGGGTTAGTGCATCTTTACAGCCATCTTGTAATTCTCCAAGAGTCCTGCCATGAAGTTAGCCAAGCCCACATTTCAACACGGCAGGGTCACTTTCAGATCAAAGAGGTACTCAGACAATTACCAAAATCCACTGAAAAAAAGTCTTACACCTCATCCAAAAATCTACCAAAAAGGAGGCAGGCAATTCACTATTCAAGTTCATTCAAAGGTGATGTAATGAAATAACATATGTCATATATACATACGTATATATACAGCCACTCATGATGTTAAATGAAAACTGAAATTCTAGGTTGAAAGTGGATCTAACTAAATATTTAAAACTCAATAGTAGAGCAGAGAGAATAATTGGCAGCAAATAATTCACCCATGAATTTAGCTTTTTTTTGGCTTGTGGAATGTCTGCATACAGATTGCCATTTCCTCAGATTTGATCATTACTTTAAATGAGCCTCAATTTTACAGAGCAATTCTTTCCCTGTATAGGTCGATAGTGAGGAGTCTCCAGTGCTTTCCTGACACTTCATATCTGAAGTCTGATCTGCGGATGTTGGCTGTGAGCAGCTGCACACGTAACACAGTATTGCTCTGACCCACAGTTTGATGTGCATGTCCTGTTTGAAAATTGGAGCGTGCCAGCGCACCACTTAGCTTTTACAAGTAGTAGTGTGGGTGAAAGCTGACCACTACAGTATTAGGGAAAAGCAACTAATAAGCAGAAAGCATTGCAGAAAGATGCTCACTTTTAAATATTAACAGATCCTCAACAATAACAGAAAGGGCTGAAGAAGGCTCTTTTGCCTCTCCTTAGTATAAGCACCTCCAACAATTGCTCTCAATTAGTTCAGTATAGAGGACACAGTTTACTGGAACCAATACCAAAACACAAGTACATCTGCAGCTGGGATGGAGTAAGCCCACATACCAGTACAGGCTGTGGGCCAAAGGGATAGTAACGCTCTTTGCAGAAAAAGCAGCACATGGACAGCACACAGTGAGGAGTGAGCCCTGTCTCTACAGTCAGCTGCCGACAGGGCTGCACTTGTAGCCAGCCAGCCAGCTGTACAGGGGCCTGTGTCTGCAGGGACACAGCCAGCAGGACAGGGGAGGTCATGGCTCCCCTCTCTTTTGGCACTGATAAGGCTATACCTCGAGTGTAATGTTCAGTTCTGGGTTTCCCTGCACAGAAAATACAGACAAAGACATACTGGAGCAAGTAGAGCAGAGGCGACCAGTATGACTAGAGAGCTGGGAAAACCTAAGTTGTGAAACAGCTGAAGCAATTGGGTTTGCTTGGTTCAACGAGGAGAAAGTGAAACAGAGATGTTATTTCTCTACCACAACCTAATAAGGTACAAAAAAATGGAGTCAGACTGTTCTTGGAGATGCACAGCAATGAGAAAAGAGGCTATGGACACAAGTTATAACTTGGAAACATTCTGATTGGATATTAGGAGAAGCTTTGCCACTGTAAAGGTGAAAAATACAGAAGAAGGTTGTGAAGGGGTACTGTGGAGTGTCTGTCCTTAGAGACAGTGAAAACCCAGCTGCACACAGCTCTGATGAACATGCTCTCACCAGACATGCTCAGTGTAGGAGGGAAGACTATATGACCTCTGGAGGACCTTTCCAACCTACACACTTCTATGATTCCCTGATACTCTAATAATTATTTTTCCAGTCCTTGGATCAGGTCCAAAATATTTTGTACACTCCCGATCTGTATTTCTGTAAGAATATAAAGATTTTGATAGTGATTTCTGCCTATGAAGAGATTTGGAATGTTAAAATCCTCCCCACCAGAGCAAGACTAGGGCAAAATGAAGGCAACAAAACCAAAGGTGCAAAATTCCTTAATGGTTGGGTTCTCTGTGAGCATATCTCAGCTCAACATGACTGACTTACGGTCACTCTGATTTACACCAGCAGAGAGTTCTGCATTGAATCTTAAGGCTGCATAAATGAATGTGTTTCACAGTTAACACAACCTCATATACAGTACAACTGATTTAAAGACTGCCAAAAAGTGCTGTCTTTCTTGCTGTTGTACCACAGTAGGAACCTATGTGTACCTCTTGCCGTCTCTGACTTGCAATATTGTTGTGTCTGATGGAGAATTACTAGGTACTGAAATAAACTTCAGCTTTTAATGACTAAATGTCATGCAAGAGAATGCTGGACTTGAAAGCCAGCAGAAAAGCCCTAGGCTGTTTGAGAATTCAAATTCAAATTATTCAGTTATCTGTACTCCTCTTAGATATCTATAAATATCTATACTCCACGGGGTGCTCATGCAATTTCTGATGGTTTACCAGACTGAAGCCACCTCCTCAACTGTAGGTTAGAGTTGTAACTCCTTGATATCGATGAAAAGGCAAGGGACTTTGTTATGAAGGTCATTTTTCAACTGAACAGTTAACTGGAGGGCACCACAGAATGAGTTTAGCTCTCTTTTGTCTCACAAATTTTGCAATCAAATAATATAAACATGAACAAAGCCATTAAGGAGACCTCTTCTTGCTGAATGCTGTGGAAAAAAAATAACTAACTTCATAAGGTAAATTATTAGAACATTTTCATTAACACAAACCCTTCTTTTTAATTAGGATCTTGCAAGCTAAATCTCCTAATGAATGAAGGAATAGAACTTCAAAATTATTTTATTTTTTTTCTCTCACTGAGAAGAACAAATGTAACTTTTTCCAAAATACATTCAGTTTGTAACTGGAGACTTTCTAATTAACTATTTAATGGCTTGAGTTTTCACCAGCCTATGGAAGTGCATTGGTATGAGATGGCTGCTCTCCCAACTAATCCTCAAAAGCTCTGAGTGTTTTAAGAATGCATCCAGTGCTGACCATGCGGAGACACATATGGTAGGCAGAGGTACAGGCAATTTACTCCTACACAAACCAGGTGCAAAACAGGTCCAAGGGATATTGTCCCCTTTGTAAGGAAGCAGTTACAGGCCACAGATGTTAATGAACATAGGAAAATATTGTTGCAGTCAAAGGCCAGAGGAGACCGCAGGCACCAATATGGTGTGAAAGGCAAATCTGGTTTTATTCAAATCAACTCACACTTATAAAGTCCAGTTAACCCCGCCCTGAACACAACAGGTCTGACCCCATAGGTTAAAAGCTGCAAACATAGACATATAAGGTAAAACCCAGGTACTTTCCGTGTTGACCCTCTGAGTTTGATGTCCCATGCTCCTCTGGACTCACCCGAGTCGGTGGGCGGCGACAGGATATTGTCCCCTTTGTAAGGAAGCAGTTACAGGCCACAGATGCTAATGAACATAGGAAAATATTTATTGGGAAGACCCATGTAACCACAGCACGCCCCTAGCACCGCTACGTGTGCTGTGGCTTGAGGTACCTGACATTGCTATGGTGTGGCTGCTTTGCCAGCATCAGTGCGGGGCCCCCACTCTGAAAGGTGCCAAGGAGAGGAAAGATAGCTTTTATAGAGATGTGAAGGAAGGCTCCTGTGTGACAAGAGATAGCAGCCACAGAGTCTACACACAGTAGCTGTGACACATGATAGAGCCCTGCCTGATATCACATGACCAGTAGTAGCATGACAGACCATCACCAAACATGAAGTAAATTAACCCAGTTGAATGCTTCGCATCTGTACACAGCTGGTAGGACTTGGATGCAACACAGGAAGTGTGGAGGGTGCCATCAGAGTTGGCGCTTACCTCTCCAAACACACAGCAACTGCAAAAATCTCTGCACTGGAGCTAAGATGATCAGATCAATCCGCTGATGTGCCATAGCAATGTACCAGCCCATCCTGCAGACACTAGAGACTTGCTCAGTGCCACTACCTGTCAAGGCTCAACCTAGGTGAGTGCAACACCTTCCCCAGTACTTTCAGCCCTAACAATCTCAAGCCAGTCTCTCTCTCTGTCCATGATGCACTGGTGCCCAGCAGGCTGATCCCAAGGAAACATGTGAGTTAACAGACACTGATAGGTAACGTCATTCTGAAATGCCAACAGAAAAACATAAGCTATGAGTTTTCAGTGAAACTAAAGAAGTAGTCTAAAGCCAGTAGATTTGGTAGACGACTGTGCAACAGAAATGAGATGCTGCTTTTTAACCTGGTCTGGCTCCCTTGTTGTAGCAGCTTCAGAAAGCTTTTATAAGGGTAATATGACCACATTACTACATGCTATGCCAGAACCGCTATAAAAGAAATTTCCAGAATACACCATTAATCAGAGAAATGCACTTGATCTGCATAGATAGGAAGATTAAGCAGATGGGCTGAGACAAGTCAAAGCAAAGTTGTGGGAAGCAGCCTGACCATTTGCAGAATTAATAAAATATGGGTTTTTTCTAAAAGACAACATTAGCAAGCAGTAAGGGAACGATGTACAGCTAATTATAAATGTAATACATGGGTAGTTGCTTGCTACTGCTCACTGCTCATAGGCTTCAACCCAACTCTACACTCTCAGGCTTCTAACTCTTACTATGCTTTTTCTATGCATTAAAATCTCAGTGGTATCCCTCTAGCTCAACATATGGAGAAGCCTGGGTTTGTAAGACTAGGATGACTTCTCCATTACTGCCCATCAAAACACAAATGAGGTCTGGTTTTTGTTCTTTGATGAGAAGTGACTGAGTCTGTTTGGACTGTGTGTAAGCACTCATGTGCCCATGCATGTTCAGCAAAGAGGCATGACTGGTAAAAAAAGCAGTGACTCTTTCCTAGGCACAATATGCAAAGGGAAGGAAAAAACCCAAACAGTATTTTAATGAACGGAATACTGTAAGGAAAAGGTCATCATCATCATCATGGCTAGGCTTTGCGAACAAAGATTTGGGGAGGGCACTACCCATGCTTGCTGCAAGCGTGCTGGTGGCTAAAAAGGCTGATACAGGAGCGGCAGGTCCGGTCACAAAAGGCACAGCAGAACGTCTCTTTAGGTGATATTGGTGAGGAATGGTTCTTTCTGTCTTGTCTTTTTTCCTCAAGACTGACTCTGCGTGCATTCTCAAAGGAAGCAGCAGTGTCGCGAATGGTGTGTCTCCA
>VWZD01010833.1:0-10366 GCA_013396695.1 Sakesphorus luctuosus
TCTAATATTGTTCTACCAATGAGCTTTACTGATCAAGAATCCTCTGTGTAGAGATGCAATCCAAGAAGGTAGGAAGATAAGTTAATTTCAGATACCTAACTATCTAATCCTTTAAATTAGCTGATATGACGTTGAATTATTCCTTAGGATAATTCAGAAATAACTGATGAATTTATTCCATAAATGCTGTATGTATGGACTGTTCCACACTGCACTATAATAATGGTATAAAATTGATTGGCTCATGACAGCATTTACTACAGTCCTGTGAGTTCAATTTCACATTCATTTTTTTAGTTTTCAATCAGGTTGCACTGCCAACAGGCTGAGAGAGGCTAGCAGAATTCTAGTAAAATTATTAAAGTTTGTACCAGCTTTGTGTAGGTTTGTACATACATATAGTCTCTCAGAAAATGTATAAGAACTTTCAGTGCAATAGTTTTCTGTTTAATAAAATTATTCATAATCATCTATCAGAGGCCTAGATATTGCCTAAAGCAATGAACTAAAGTGATCGCAATGCCAGTAAATTAAATAACTTCCTTACCAAAAGTTCGGAAGGTGTTTTAATCTCCCTTCTCAGAATAAGGGAGGCAAGGTGAAATATCAGCAGGTGATAAGTGAGATAATTCTTGTATATTCAAGCTCATTTTATGTTGGCACTAAAGGAGTCCTTCATTATTCAGTGATTAATTTTTGAAGGTCTTATTTTTGACACCCTAAACTTGAGGCCACTAAAAGAATAAAGTCAGAGTCAAGCAATCGGCATAATCAAAGAAGAAAACTTCTCTTCTCTGCAATCAAGCAGATATGTAGCTACTTACGTCTTATTGCCCAGATGTCTTTATACAGAGAGAAGGCCTAGAGGTTCAGCGTAGGGTTCAGCTTATTCACTCTGATGATGTGGATGGGTGGTTTGCTCCCAGGTATATCCTCTACAACTCTTACACTTTTAGCAGTGACCTGGAGAAGGGGAGCTGAATGTGCTCTAAAATAATTGGCCATTTTAAGTTCCAGTTTAGTAGACAAATTGCATCTTAATTAGATTTGGAAGTAAAAAAAGTAGGAGATTCGTGCATTTAAATACAGCCTGCTTTCATTAGCAAGTATAGAAATGGTGAGTCAAGGCGCTGAGACCATCATTCCTCTCTATGTGATTACCCTAACTCTACAATTGCTGGAATGCAACAAGGAATGCAGTGCTACAGCGGGGAAATGACCAAATGCCACCACGACACAGTCTTGACATTAACACACATAGTCAGCAAAGAAGCTGTATTTCATTCTCTGATGCTAGTTGGTTTCTATCTCTATTGAGAATCACTGGATTTAAAAAAAAAATTTTGAAAGACATGCAATATGTTTTTCAATGCATGACTTGCAATAATATTGTCTTTTATGTGTTGTTTAGGTCTGGGTTTAGCGTTCAACTTACAGCCTGCCTTAACCATGATTGGCAAGTATTTCTATAAGAAGCGTCCCATTGCTAATGGATTGGCCATGGCTGGAAGTCCAGTGTTTCTGAGCACACTGGCACCTCTGAATCAATTCCTCTTTAATGCATTTGGCTGGAAAGGAAGCTTTCTTATTCTGGGAGGACTTCTTTTGAACTGCTGTGTGGCTGGGTCACTTATGAGACCTGTTGGACCGAAGAAAGTCCCGAGTGTGAAAAAAGATGTTGAAAAAGGCACAGGAGATTCTGCCTTGCACAAAAACGACAAGAAGTCTTGTTGGCAAACCATGAATAAGTATCTAGATCTCTCCCTCTTCAAACACAGAGGGTTTCTGATCTATTTGTCAGGAAATGTCATTATGTTTATTGGTTTCTTTGCTCCGATAGTATTCCTGGCTCCTTATGCCAAGCACAAGGGAATTGATGAATATTCTGCTGCTTTCTTGCTATCTATCTTAGCCTTTGTAGACATGTTTGCTAGGCCTTCAATGGGACTCGTGGCAAACTCCAGGTTTATCCGGCCAAAGATTCAGTACTTCTTTAGTTTTGCTGTTTTGTACAATGGTGTCTGTCATATCTTGTGCCCTCTGGCAAAAAATTACACTGGCCTGGTGATATATGCTGTATTTTTTGGGTTTGCATTTGGAATGGTTAGCAGCGTTCTTTTTGAGACATTGATGGACCTTGTTGGGGCTGCCAGATTTTCCAGTGCGGTTGGACTTGTCACCATTGTGGAATGTTGCCCTGTGCTCATAGGCCCTCCTCTAGGAGGTAAGAATCTATTTCTTTCTATTTTTTCAGACATTACAGCATAATCTTGCAATTTAACATTGAATAAATATAAGCACTGTTCTTAATGTTATTTAATGTTTTTGCTGTGACAAGATGTGTACTGTAACAGCAGTACACTACATCAATTACCTTTGGGATTTTCAGCTGCAGGTTCATGTGAGAGCCTAAAGGCATCTATTGCATGCATGTGCAAAAAACAGGTTAAGAGCATATCTCTACTGGCCCATAAATCCATGTGGTAAACATATGTTTTCCTGATAGCACATAGGGCTAGCTTTGCAATCTTGTATTACATATATCCATCTCCAATTTGCTGTTTGCCAACAAAGTTCTTACCCTCTTGAATTGGTTGAATCCATTGGTCCATTTTTGTAAAGATCCCACAGGGTGGCTTACAGTTTCTTGAACCTAGTGACAGCTCAAGGAGCAGTCTGTTACATTTGCTTAAATTTTAAACAACAGCTTTAGTTTGTCTAAACAGAGGGGATTGCCATTTCCAGAGAAAAGAAACTAGTAGGGAGGTGTCAGAAGAACAGGGGCATCCTCAATAGCTTAGGCAGGGTGCATGCATTGTGGGATTCCATCATGGTGCCACGGAGCATTGCGCCCTGGCATGATTTCACACCACAGCTCTGCTCACAGCCAGTCCTTTAGCATGTTTCTATAGCCAATAGATAAGGCAATTCAGAGTGTGAACTGACTGAAAGATGGCGATGTTGCCAGCTTCTCTTTTCCAGCTGTAAGGGTAGCTTAAAGAGAGCCTAGGTGTATAGCTTAGACTATATTCATAACATCTGGGCTTCTTGTAGCAAAAATAATGATGTCTTATGTAAAATATTTTCTATTTGCTAGCTTTTTAGACAGTATTTGGTAATGCTGCTAGTAAACTTTTTTTAATTTTAAGGTTTCTGATGATATAAGAGACAAAAAATAGATGCTTAAATCTTGTTGAGAAGCATTGGTGTGTATTCTGGTGTGTGTTGTGCAGTGTAAGTCCAAAAATAAGAGAATATAAAGATAGTGAGATTGTCAGCCTTCTGACCATATCCTATACTCACATAAACATTGTCTCAGAAGTCAGAAAGATTATGTGTCCCTAAAACCATTTCTACATATCAGAGTACTTTAGATTACTGTCAGTATTTGCATGAAAATAGCATTGTTGCATGCAATTTTAAATATGCCAAAACAATTCCACTCATTTCAGTAAAATAGTATTTGTACAAGTAAATTTTTAATACTTCTCAAGACATTCCTTATTTTCCCCATCATTTAACTTAGAAGTTCATTTTGGTAAGGGTAGAACAAAGTATTTTCTTCTCTCACAGACTCTTCCTATGCCACCTAGTGGGATGTCTGAGCCTGTGACCTCTGGAGTCCAGCCTTTTCAGTCAGGTTCTGAAATCAATGCTAACTCTAAAGATATTAAATTAATATTTATGGAGCAGTAGCACACACAACTATTTATTTTTCAGTATATTAGCTTTTCAGGAGTTTTGAAAAGCATTTGATTGTGCTATAATTGTATGAATAATGGATTTATCTTTTAAATAGAGACAACAACTTTTAAACAGAGAGAACACATGGAAAGGCTAAGCTCCAGTTTTGACTAATTCATATCCTTTATGTTAAAGTAATGCTAATTCAGAGTTTCATTTTTAAACATCAGTTTTATGAGAATGCTCATCGATAAAAATCAGCAAATTGCACTATTTACACTAATAGAGGAATTGTACACTTGCAGTGCTGTTTCAGTTTTTCCTAATACTAAGTTTGTGGAAAAAAACCCAGAAGGCTGGAATAATTTAATGGCTTGTAAATGTGTATCAGATGAATAGGCTAGCACTATGGCTTCAACCCAGTAAAAGCATCTAAATACATACTAAATTGAAGCCTGCAGGTTTTCCTGTGAATTTCAATTATAGTGTAGCAGAGTTCATAGCTAAACACTTGGATATGTATAAATGTTGATTTGGGAATTGTGAAAATTTAGAAAGAATGGCTCATAAATAGAAAGAACTGTTATATTTTATTTTCCTTGTCATGACCAAATTAATCTCAGAGGTGTGAATCTAATTTTTACGTACAGGCCTCCATTTAAAACTCAGCAGTTGGGCATGATGGCTGAAGGGAGAAGTCTTTCTATCTCTTTCACCAATCACAGGAAAGTAAACATGAAAAGCAGGCAGCCGATGCACAGACAGCAGCCTAAGAAGGCACATACAGAGAACATCCTGTTGTCTGTATGAAGCCTCAGGGAGTATCAGACAGTCATTCTAAACCAATAGGAAACACAATTAGAAGTTGAATAAAATAAAAGAATAAAAATAAAAGAACTAAAAAAGTGTCATTCATTAAGCTTTTATTACTTTATCCTTCAATATTTTGTAAGTGTCAGTGACTCAAATGGCAATTGCTTTCTTGACTAATGCAGGTTTTGTTAGAGTTCCACTGTCTATATTAGGAAATTTTAACATGTTGAAAATGTTTTTATGCTCCAACTTCAAAATCAAGGAATACATAGGTATTTCTCCAAGGGAAGATTACCATCTTAGTCTAAATACTAGTATATCCTAGTATATACTAGTATATCCTAGTAGGATATACATCCTAGTCTAAATACTCTTCCTCTCCTCTTGTCTTTGTATTTCAGGTTGGTTAGTAGATGTTACTGGTGAATACCAGTACATGTATTTTGTCTGCGGAGTGATTGTGACTGTGGCCAGTATCTGGTTGTTCATTGGCAATGCCATCAACTACAGGCTTTTGGCAAAAGAAAAGAAACTAGAAGATGAGAAGCAGAAAGATCAGAAGAATGCTGACCCAAAGGAAGCAGAACCGTTAACAAACAATGAGAATGAAGATGCTTCCAGCAGAGCCGACAAAGCTTTTGAAGATCCCTCAGAAAGAGAAACCAATATTTAATCTGCATTATAGATCAGAAGGCAATATTTATGACTTTCCATATTTATGTCTTCAAGACACAGGCCAAGTTTTGTGGTAATAATAATCAGTCACAATATTGGATGGGAACAGATTTTTGCCCTGTGGCAAGACTCTAAGTTCAATTACTATCTACCATTTATTTATTTCAGCGATGCAAAATTAAGATTACAGAGGTAGTGATTCCATGCAAATAAGACTCTGGGCAATCAAGAGTCAGGTTCACCAGACTATAAAGCCTTTCAGTGACAAACATTTTTGTTTCAAAAGTATAACTAATGCAAAAGTATCTCCTATTCTTATTTGGGAAGATATTTGCATTCATCTTTAGAGTATAGTTAAAGTCTATTGAAATAAACTGCCCAAACTCTACTTACCACTAGTATTAAAGAGAATATAAGTTCAAAATTTTGTTTCGAAAGAGACAGAATACCTGACTGAACCACATGGAAACTTTTTTTGTCTTTTGAATTCCTACTAGATAAAAAACCACATCTGAATAAATAATTATATTATGGATGTAAAAGTTAAGGGTAGAAGTTGAAAAGTTGGTGGGCACCATCTCTAAAATACAATAAACAGCTGATTTATAATATATTCCAGAAGTAGTTTCCTCCTGAGATAGCTGACTACATTGTACTTCACCATACACATTTGAACACAAAATACATTCAGACCTCACTAATTCAAACTAAGCTAAAATCTACCTGTACCTAAAAGACTTAAACCCAAGATTTACATTGCTAACAAGAATGGCAATTAGTTTTTTTGATTATGTATTCCTGTGTAGCTGAAGGATCTGGATTGAACTGTGAATCCTTTTTCCTGAAGGGACTAGATTCAGAACCTACTGATGTTAAAAGGATACTAACCCTTCACTTCTGTGGCCTGAATCAGTTTCATGGCAATAACTTCAAAGTAGATGCTTGGTTTTATTGGCAAGTCATTAGTTGTTTGATGGTTTCCTGAGAGGAGACTTGAGGTCTAACTTCAGGTCTTTGCCGATAGGAAGCTTCATACCAGTTCTCACCTACCTTTTGCATCAATTTAGTGAAAAGCTACTTCTTTTTTTTTTTTTTTTTTGCAATGCTTCTTTGAGCAAAAATGCTGCAAAGCACCTTGACAAGGGCAGTCTGGAAGCTTTGTGCAGGAAGCTTTGTCTGGAATCTTTGACATGTAAGTTTTGTGCTAGATATTTAGTTTTGTGTCTAAAATTTCACACAGACACTCATATAAATTAAAATGTACACAATTGTTCCTCTTCCTTTAGACAAAAGAAAGCATAAGTCTACAATTTTACTTTACAGAAGTCATTTAGCATTGCATTTGAAAGCTAAAATTGCAAGCTTCTGAAGGTAAGTAAAAATATTTCTGTTCTATTTCTGTGTTAGGAAAGGTGGTACTTCTTTTGCAGGGATGAATATAAATGCCTCAGAAATTGTAAAAATTAAGGGTGTGATTCATAAAACATTTATGCATTGTTTATGCAGGATAAACTTACACTGAAAACCAGGAAAAGAATATAATTCCTTTTAGCCCTCTTCTAAATCTCAAAAAGTTGGAAATATATAGCAGAGAGCTAGCTGTGATAAATACAATTTGAAGTGCCAATAACAAAATAAAAAAATAATAGTTACATCTGCAGTTATGGGAGTGTTTTTAAGAAAGTTATTTTTAATATTATTAATATTATGATGTTCATTATTATTACTTTAATTTTTTTCTAAAAGTTTTGGTAATGCTTATTTAAGTTTTGCTGCATTATCATCTCATATACTCTGAAGTTCCACAGTAGTGCTGAACTTTTTAATTATATCAGCACTGTTTTGGGAGAGAAGCATTATGAATCTATTTGCAGCATGGTAGAGAATTTAGTATCTACTTTTTACCTAATTATATTCAGAAAAACCAAACATCTCCAACAAGTCCTGTAGTTTTATAGGAGCATCAGCAACAAAATATATGCATTTCAGAGTTTGGGGAAAAAATATGGGTTTCATATTCAGATTTGAGCAGTGTACTGTGTAAAAGAGCATGATTTAGTCCCAGTAAAGTTGCAGTTCCTCTCCCAGCCCCCAGCTTCAGAGAGGAAATAAATACAGTGCACCTCTCTCAGAACCACAGCCCTGCTAGCACCCCATGAGACAAAAGCATTGCTCTTTTCTTGGTTATACAAACATACTGAGTGAATTCCAGGACCTGTGTGCCCATAGCCAGAAAGTGATGAGGAGTTTCATAGACACTAAGTTTTCATATAGTGAGGAATATCAGTTATAAATACTGGAATGAGAAAGATGAACTGAAATTTTAGGCTGAAGGGTAGTCATCAGGCACATCACTCTGCTCTTGACAGCAACTGATAGAAAGGCAGAGATTATTTGAAAAGAGATTAATACAAAGGCTGAACCAAAATGTCTGAGGCAAAATTGGAGGTGCCCATTATCTGTTTGCAAAAACCAGTATGATTAAGAATACAGAGAAGACAACAAGTGTCAGCTTTTGACTGAAGGCTGTTAAAAGTTGCTGCTGAGTAAATAAAGGACTCAGAAAAAAGTTGATAAAATGTCTCTCAGGAAATATGCAGGGAACCTTGCCTGTTCTATGCAGGATCTCAGAATACAATACAACACAACATGGCATAGGAAATAAGGGGATAAAAAGTTTCTTTGAGCCACAGACACATCTGACCACCAGTAACAAAAATTATGTTACTATCTCAGAGGAAAAAAAAATTTCTATAAACCCTGTAAAGGGATGGCATTCTTCTATTTCTGGTCAAGTATGTTAAAAAATAATAAGAATGAAAGACCTGCTTTACTACCATTCAATGATCTGCAATTTTTAATCCTATAAGGCAAAATTATGTAGCAGGCAATTGGAGCAATATAAAGTAGAAAGAGTCACCTCTTTCATTACTTTTCCTCTTAATATTAGCAACAAAATAAAAACCATCAGCATACTCTTGGTATTACTAAATATTAAAGAAGTTAAAATCCAGAGATGAATGAAGAAAATTGGAATCATATCTATGCAAAAACTGCCTGAAATTAAAAACCTGTGTCTTCCAAATAGTAGGTCCTAAAGGAGCAATTGCCTTGTGGTGGAGATAGCCTGTATTTCTAAAAGTAATGATAATAATAAATTGCCTTGAATCAACTCTATACTAAGCAACAAAGTAGCAAAAGGAGTGTAACTTGCCTTCAAATCCCTGAATATTATTCTTGCTTGCACTGACCTGTAATTTGTATTTTAAATAATTTCATCATTATATTTCTGTTTTCATGATTAGACCTGGGTGTATACACCATCTCTCTAAATTCCCATGGTTTCTTTTAATTACCTCACCTTCAATCTGAACCACTGCAGGGTCAGGACTAGGAGATTCTCCTGCCCAGTGATGAAGAAATGTACACAAACTTCAAGACACACTACATGCATCTGTTATGCACTATAAGAATCTGTAGTCTCTGTCTGTCAGTGCAAGCAATTCCTGAATTGTTCTTATTCTCATTTATACTCATGTATACCTCATTCTTTTAATTTCTCTGCCACAATATGACTAAGTCGAATTATCCTCTTACTTTTATTTTATCAATCCAGAAAAAAATAATGCCAAAAATTTAAAATTAATAGGAAAGTGGATAACATGAGTAACATCACGGTTAAATTTCAAGTTGTTTTAGAGTACACATCCAGATACTTTTGTCTCTTTAGAGTTTTTGACATCATACTCTCTACTAGCTGGAGGGTTCTGTATTGCCCTTTCCAACTCCAGAGAAAGACTTCTTACTCTTAATTCTCAGTACTATTTCAGGAACATATCAAAATTTCACCCCTCCCACCTTTCTACACTGAGCTGTGGTTGCAGTTGTCAGTTCTGTATTCCATTTGTAAGTTCAAAAAAGCATCTTTCTATATGAAATCCTATGGTGATGTCCTTATGAGAGGAAGTTCAACTTTTACTTACTGCTAAAGTGAATGGCAGCAAGTTCACTGGTATTATGATTCAAAATTCCTGTGATTTTTAATGGTAATTTTGCATATCTGCATCTAGTGTGCTTAAAAACATTTGGAAATGTGTACATGATTTTTCTTCACATAATTCTTGTTCCTGTTGAAAGTTCCCCACCTCTACCACCCCACTGCATTCTTCATTTTGATGTAACACAAAGAACTTGGACCAGAAATGTAGTGACTTATCTTTAATGCTTTCTTGTCATAGTTTTTCCTGAAATGCTACATTTGCCATGTTGCCAAATGCAACAGTTTTTATTTGCTACTCTCAGGTCTGGTTGTGGGTATTAGTGGAGAGGTATTACTGAGATACAGAATAAGCTACAGATACCACATACAACCAGATCTGGGGCAGTTTTGAGGATTTCACTAAACAAAGCCAGTGACCACTTTTATAGATGAATATGCTAAAACTGGCACTGACAATTTTGCTTATAAAAAACTGAATCAGGCAACTTTTGTTAGTTTCTCTATAGATGACTATTTTTCTACTCACAGAGAGGAATATAAAGGGAATTTTAAAATACTTATTTTCAGAGATGGCATATCAGTTTTAATGAGGCTGTCTGGATTTTTTTTTAGCTGGGTGCACTTCTGATATTTGTGCATATATAAATGTTGAAAGTGCTTGCATGTACTATTACCTTTTTAATCACAATTTACATAAGCATTGCTATGTGATTTCAACATAGTTTGCATGTTGTAGTTTTGCAGTTTAAATTTTTCTCATTATCTACCTCTCAGTTGAAGTTTGGAAACTTGCACAACCCTGGAAGAATAAAGTTAACAAAATGCATAATGGTAAAACTTGCACAGACTATTAGAAAGTGTCACAAATATTCGAAGCTGCTTACAGTTCTATTTTTAAGACAGTGCATATCTTTGACCAAATTCTTTGTATCAATTGGCATAACTTTATTAAGTCTAAAGACTTAACTTGTACTTGTGAAGTTTTTGCATCACTGACCTGGTATAATAACTCAATGTGTCATTTAGATATCCAAAGTCTACTGACCTTTCTGTGAGATGTTGGCCCTCCTTTCTTTTTTGTTTGTTTTCTTATAACTTCTGAGTTAGCAAAATTAACAAAGTCAATACATGCAGTTTTTAAAAGTGTTACAGAATTGCATTTTTGCATCCCTGAAAAAAAATTACGTTTTTCAG
>VWZD01010833.1:11209-25018 GCA_013396695.1 Sakesphorus luctuosus
GACCAATTCATACAAAGTACTGATGCACGTGATATTCTTGTAACAAGTATGTAAAATGAGAATACTCATGGGCCTGCAAACAATATTCCTGTTAAATTATTATGGGAAACTCCAGAACACTAGTTACTAAAAACACTGATGATTTATCTTACCTTTTACAGGTTTTGTTTTTGTCTGTAAGTAGGCAAGCCAGTGAAAAGCCCACATTTGGCTTTCTTTTAAAAAGAGCTACTTTAAAATTACTGAGAGATTTTTTCAAAGGGGTACATAAATCATTTACATGCACACCCTTCCTGAAGACTGATATAGCTGCATTTTCCACTTACAGCCTACTTGGAAAATCACCGTATCTGCAGTTTATCAACAGACCTTGGTATTGCTATGCAATAATTAAACATGCAGTAGCCATTATTGTTGTAATAAAGTTGTTTCTTCCTTTTTGTATTTTGCAATACTGTATGGTTTTTACTTGAATATTTTGGCTATTTTTTTTTTGACAATCATTTATTAGCTAGAGGTGCTATTGATGTTCCAAAGAGGTCTGAGTGAATGACAACATTCTCTTTCTAGATGCCAAATCCTTTTTTTGACCTGACAAAATTCATTGTTCATAATGTATATTAATCCCGTAAATGCTTATGCATTGTATTACATTGTATTTAAATGCATTTTTGCTCATTAATTTCTATTCCAGGCTTGTACTACTGTGTAATATGTCAAGTTTGTCCATATACATTTATGGAAAATTGCAATGAAAATTGCGTATAATAAGCAATTGGGAAAAAAAAAAGAAAAATGAAAATAAAATTTCCATGTAAAGTTTCTGAAAGGATGTAAATGCTTTTTTCTTAGACTCCTTAATAGTGTTATTTACACCTTCAGAGTGTAAAAATATTCATAGAAATACTGATTGATTCATTGTTCAAATGTAGCAAAGATCTAAAGATCACTTATCCTTGCATACAGAAACAGAACTTCAAGATTTCCAGTGTAGAAAAGAGCATGCTGCCAACTCCATGCTACTCCTGATTCTAACATAATGAAGGTTTAACCTCATGTATTACTCAAACACCATCTGGAAACCAAAAATTTTTCCCCATTACTTGAACTGGGATGTTTTTCTATATTCCATGTACATGCAATATCATTCCTTAATCACCAATATTTGTTTTGATACAGAGGAAGAATTTATCTGTGTGGCTTGAAACAGTGTATGTAAATAACTATTTTGTAGCCTCTTTCTAAATGTTAACAGCTCCTAATTTTTTTTTTCAATGACTTAAGTCTGAGGTTGCTTGCCCCAGTTAAAACGGTGTTTATTTACACAAGGTTATTGGATATTTAAAATTAAGATATTAAGAAGATGATAGGAACAGTATTACAGATACTACCTTTGCATACTGTCTAAACACCTTTTACACAGATGCACAGTAAACTACTAGGAAACAAAGGTTTAAAAGATTATTATTGAATAAGAAAGAAATAACTTTATCAAAGCAAATGGTTGTTATTTTTATATTTTTAATAACTGTAAAATCTATTTTCAAAGAATTATATCTGTAATCCTCTTGATATGAAAGTTTTGATACAGCTACCAGAATATATTTAGGGGGATTTTATAGATTATAGACTCTTGTGATATATGCATATCTGAGTATTTTAGTAGTCATAAAAATACATTTTCAGGCATAAGCAAAGAAAAAGAATAAAAATAAAATTAAAAATACATGATGGTAAAATTGTCCCTTTGGCATAACAAACGAGATATGATATTTAACCCTGCTCAAAGACATTGCTGATATCACTTTCATGCCTAAGGATATGTTGCCTCACTAAATCTGATTGCATGAATAAAATACATTGCTAAGAAATAGATATTAAATTCAGAAAAATCCTTTCTGTTTTGGAGGGTTTGTATTTTGATATTGTAGTGGCAAGATAGATGGAAACCTCAGTATGCAGTTTGTCTCTAAGATCAGCTGTTACTCTTTTCCCACAAATGGTATTTTATTCTAGTAATGATCGCTTTTAATTCTGCTGGTTATCCCAAATCAAGTAAATAGGTTAAATTTGCCACTGCAGTGCAATATTAGTAATTTCCACAGTTTTGTTCCTCTGATCAGGAGTTAAAAGCATTGCCACTCAATAAAGTTCTTAATCAATGTATGTATGTATGGCCAGACTTCGCAAATGAAGATTTGGGAAGGGCTCTCCCCATGTGGGTGCCCTTCCAGCCTGCGCGGTGGACTTTTTAGGTGAGGCACAGCATGTGCAGAACTGGCCTCACCGTTTAATCCTAAGGTCCATTTGCCACAGCCAGGCGAGCTTGGACAGTGACAAGGAAGTCCTCGGGACTGTCTACAGCACCCGGTACTAACCAGGGCTGACCCTGCTTAGCATCTGAGATCTGATGGGATCAGATATGGCAGGGAAGCATTGAACTGCCAGGGGACAGTCCCCACTGAGACTCGAACTCAGGACCTTGGGATTCAGAGTCCAGAGTGCTATCCATTACACCACGGGACTACCCCAACATGCAGTCAAACTCTAAACTTGAGTGCAACCTGCTGCTCCAGCTGGTTCCCCATGAGTCTATGGGACCTGATGGGATTAACCTGAGAATACTCAAAGAGCTCCCTGATGAGACCTCTGTCTATGATTTTTGAACCATCTTTGAAATATGAAGACGACACAGTTGACTGGAAGGTAGCAAAAGACTGTACTTGCCGTAGCACATTATGCTTTGCTTTGTCTTCTTAAATTGAAATAAGACTGCACCCTAGAGATCAGGGATACCAAGTTTTATTTTTTAAATATAAAGTTTGAATCATAAGTCAAAGAAAATTAAATGATATACATAGTGCATTAACAAGTGATACATAATTAGTGATTGTCATTCACTGGTCAAGTAGTCAGTTTTCATTAGGTGACTTCTAATTGCCAGTGCTTGGTGACACCAAACTCTAAGACTATCCCTTAAGGTAATAAATATTTGTTTCAAATATATCCACCCTTATTGAACAACTGTTTTTTCTCATAGAAACTTCCTGTTGTAAAATGTAATAATATTCTCACCTCAAAACTCATATATTATGAAAATATGATTCTGTTCTTTCTTTGGCTAGCATAAGACCTCTGTCTTGCTGTCTTTTCTGTACTGACTAACTCTTGACCTAATCCATGGTTCCACTATTTTTTCTAGCAAGATATAAAAAAAAAGAGAAAATCCAAAACCACTGACACAGATTGGTATTTTAAGGACATTTTACCCACTTTTTGTCAGTTAGCACAGATGGATCCTAAAACATCTGGAACTGTACTGTCTTCAGTTTTAGGATTGCAGATTTCACATATTATTTGCAAATAACCTTGTGCTGGTTTAGAGGTAAACCAGCAGGAGAAATTAGCTCAACACGAGAGAGATTGTAAGTCAGAGCTACAATTTAATAATAATAATACAGTAAATACACTGACACAAAGGGAAATTGCTTCCAACTCCCAAAACCCAGCTGTATAACCCAGTGCCCTGGGGTACAAACCCAAAGGGGTTTGTTAGCCTTATGCTGAGACCCGTGTTGCTCCCCCAAGTCCAAAGCAAAAAGAAGTGAAAAAAAAACCCTGTTGGTGCAGGTGATGGCTGTAGTCTCGTTGAGAGTGGTGGTCTCCTCCTGTCGAGGTCCTGCTGCTCCTCTGGGTCCAACGAGAGGATCCCCAGGTCTTCTTACCTACCCCTTTTTGTGCCTTCAGGGAGCATCCAGTCCCTCCCCTGGGGTGGGGACTCACACAATGGGTGATTAACTCTGTGAGTCATGGGCTATTTTTGGACTGTTGATGGCCCCTTAGCACCTACGCCCCCTCAGGCTGGGAGTGGAGGTGCTAACGACTCCCTGGGAAGCTGCTGCAAGTGGGCCACTGACCTTGGGAATGAATAGATGGGGATAGAATACATAGCTTTGGTCATCCCTACACAGTGACAACTGGTCCCACCTGCTGAACTAGGACAAACCTCCAATTAATATTTCAAATTAGTATATCAGAATGAAAAGTAATTTGTCAGAACTAATATTAACTTTGAATGATTTTCGTTTTTAGGATTTTTTCAAAATTTAGAGTAACTGGGCCTGGAAGGTAATTGCTTCCCCTCTTTCATGTGTTTATCTCCTCCTAACGTTTTTGCGTAATACTGATTGTGCAAAAAGTACGCATCAAGTATAATAATATATTTTAGCTGCTAGACATGGATCTTATTTAAAAAAATACACCTAAACAACAACAGTAAGTAAGTTAAAAAAAATATTTTCTAAACATTTGGAAAAACAAAACCTTTTGGACTTTATGTGATAAAAAGCATCTCTGAGAAATTGCTTGGTAATGGCAAAGTCTCCATAAAGACAGAAGTGAATCCAAATGCATGCCTGCTCAGTATTTGTAGATATCATCTAAAATCTTGCACATATTATTTTGGTTAAAGAGAGAATTAGATGTTAGTATCTAGAAATTGTCGATTTTAATTTGAGTCGTTTTAAGTAGTAGTATCTATGCAAGGATTTCTTTAAAAAAACCAAACAAACAAACAAAAAAAAACCCAAAAGCAATTTATGAATTTTCTTTCTTTTGATATGCCTCTTTTTTTCAGAATTTAATTTTTTTTTTTCCTGCTGGAGTCTGTGTAACTGTAGTTAATCCAGCTAGCAGAATATTTTTGTTGCCTTCTATATCAACTGTCTAGAGTTCCAGTCAATTCTTATGGCTGTTCCTCTTCCTACTTCATGAATTTCATATCATTTTTCATAAGCTGGAAATGTTTACAATCTATTTCAACACCTAAATGTCTATGGATTTGGAATGGAAAATTCACTAATGCTACTTTCCTTGTTTCTTAATTTAAAACATGCAGAAATTCATCAGCACGATCCATTTTGGTCTTGCCCTCATGAAAGCTCATGAAGACTGAAAAATCCTATGAGCATTTAATTAAAGTTTTATATGGCATTGAATCCACAGCACAAAAGTAATGTGAAATATTTAGGGAAAATGTGTTACTTGAACATCTTAAAATTCTCAAAAGTTTCTTTTAAAGTTAGTTCAAACTGAATACTAAAAACATTTGTCTTATATGATCTAGTTCAGGTATTCCTAGCTTGTTTGTGCTTGTATTTTCAACAAAATAAATATTTTCAGAAATGGTCCTGTAGAACCCTAAAGCTAGTACCAAAAGAAATCACAAGGTTTTCTGAAGTATCTCACAGGTATCAGTTTTCACTGAAAAAGACTTTATTTTGGAAGAACAGCATTTTCCAACCATTGTAATATACTTTGATTAATAACTGCAATTCCAGTTTGGCTTGAATGATAAATGAGTAACAGTTAGGCACTATAATTATTCAGTTCAATCATTGAACTGAAAAATTGGGGGAAAATGGTTGAGGTGGAAATGAGGGTAATTTTTTCCCCTTAGAGAAAAGTGCTTATTTGACTTAATTACAAAACAAAGCTTTTTGATTCTATTTTGGACCTTCCAAATGGAAATAAAGGGAGAATTGGAAACAATTTATGAAACAACAGGATTTGGCAATGATCATATTATTCATCAGACAAAGACAAATTCAGTTCTTTCTTCTGCCTGACATGAATGAACCAATGATTCCCTCTTCAAAAGCTGATGGGGGTTCAGAACAGAGTTGCTGTCCTGATGATAATTTTTACTTCTACAGAAACTAGCAATCCTTTGTTTGCATGATGTCACTCTACCATCTGGACTATATGCTCTTCCAACAGCAAATATTTTATGCAAAATGAAGGAACACCAGTAAAAGAAATTGCTAATAGCTGCATAGCAGAAAAATCCTATGGAATTGTGTTTGGGGTATATCACAACAAATGCATTGGTTTGAAAAGATGCAATACCCACAGCTTTTGAAAGTCTGGGGAAAAAAGGTAGATTGGCATTGATAATCTCCTATTTGTTTTTACTCAGCCAATGTCCACTGCAAATTATAGGTTTTATTTGGGGGTATTAGTAAAATCCATACCCAACTATTTTGTGTTTATATTGACCCTGGATTTGTTGTATTTATTTGAGGTATAGTCCAATTTGATTGAAAATGACTGTCTCACAGAGCTGGATATTTTTCTTCCCATCCTCAGACCCAGAGGCATGAAAGTTTGGTTTGGATACAAAAAGTATCTGAAAATGGGAAATAATGCTCCAAAGTAGCAATTATTTTCCAAGAGAACTAATCTTTCTGGAAATATTATTCCCACAAGTAACAGTGTCATTAAATTATCTTAATTCTAGGTTCCACTCAAGTTTTTTAAAGGAAGATTTTCTTTTAAAATTAATCAAGTGAAAAGATATTAAAAACTCATTCATAAATTCTGCCGTTGCAACAGCAGCAGCAACCCGAAGACTCAATGCATCTGGCAAAAGGTTGCAAGTAGGCTGTTAACAGAAGCATGTAGTCCCAGGTGCTCAAAAGTGTGACATACCTAATTGCTCTCAAGAATTTGACATTCACAGGAGTTTGCAGGACTGCTTGAAGTTCTGCAGTTGGTGGAGGACATCAATAAAAAGCATGAAACACCCTGGAACCATTTGCAACTATTTTGTGTATCAGTCAATAACTTGTTCCCACATCTGTGTCCTCAGACTCAGCAATATGTTTCCTGTTTATCAAAGCAACTGTCACTGTGAGGCCTCCACAATAAACTTTCTCTCACCTTCCTCCAAGTGCAGACCAGACAGCTGACTGTTGAGCCTGGTGTGGAATTGCTTGCCTCACACTTTTTGCACATTCTCCAGAATACACTTAAGCATTCACAATACATAACAACTAAACAATGCCTTGCTTCAGTTTTGCAAGATGCTCAGGCCAGGAGCTTGGCTCACTGGGTTACATCAAGAAGTATCTGTTCTGAACACAGTCCAGATTCTTCCTTCCAGATGTGCCCCAAACCATGCCAAGGGATGATCCTAAAACTTTTAGGCTGAACAGTTGGTGTGGTTCTTTCTCTTCAGTTTGTAAGCTCCAGTGTGCATGAACATAATACACAGGGGAAAGGGTTTAAATTTGTGGAATTCTGATATACTTTGCCCCAAACCTGAAGAAACTCACATGAAACAAAGAGCTTTGTGAACAGATTTTTACAGGGAGCCTGTCCTTGGGAAGGTTTCTCTGCTAAGAAATTTTCAGTCACTTTAAGGAAAAATACATTCTTGGTCAAAAAGGTTTTGACCAATGCAAGTGATTGTGGAAATTTTTGTAGTCACATGCTGGAAGTACCTTAAGGTGGTTGGAAGGAACAAAAAAAACCCTTCAAATGTGAGAAGATTCAATAACAACACATCTATGTCCCTATTCCACTCCTGAAAAACTTTCTCTTTTGATATAGACTTTATAGGAAAGCTTATAACATTTAGAAAGTTGTCCCTTTAAAAGAGAGTCACAGTATAAATAAAAAGAAATTAAAATGCAAGATAACTGGAATTTGTTTCACACCTGTAGTATGGATTATCTTGGGAAATTTCCCAATAACTTTCTGGACCTGGTTTGTCCCCATTTTCCTACATTTCTAAGTATACAAGAACTTACGCCAAGAGACTTTCATAAAGAAAGTTGAAACCTATGAATTCAAGGGATAATACCTGTGATGAATTATATTTTTATGTTCTCAGAACACATACTGTTTTCCTTGTCACCTTTGAGCAGCTGAAGAACCACTTCCCCTGTTACAGAATTGCAGGCAATAAGTTCTCAGGATGAGGTTGCTAGCATCCCTGAGGAAAGAGTACCACACATCTACTGACTTTCTAACACCTCTGACCTAGAAAGAACTTCATAATTCAGCAAAATTAAAAGAAACTTAAAGGCATTTCTCTATTATGCTTTTTTCTAAGTGAGATTTATTACCATAGGAAAGAATTGGTACAGACAATTCGCAATAGATACTAAAGAACATATTATGCTTCTGAAGCTAAAAATATAAATCAAGAACCAGTTTCGGAGACATCATCTAATCTGTCATCTTACTCACAGTCACCATATGTCCTTTTCTACTATGAAAACAAGTATCTGTAAATCAATCTGGTTACCCCTACACTGAATCAGTTGGTCAAAATTATGCAGTTTTGTGGACCTGCAGAGGGTGTGGAGCAAAGAAAAGGTCCATGCAGCCTCCTACTCCCTTGAGCATCCTAGCTGTTGCGCTGAAACACAACTCCTTTTTGTTACCAATGGTTGAAGAGAAGGCCATAAGCTGCTAAACTGGTAATCTTTTTCCATCTTTTCCTCCATTTCACAAGATAGGGAATGCTCTGTCATAGGTCCGAGTTTCCTGATAAGATGCAACATAGGGGAAGGACTCTTCTTTCCCATCAACATGTGAATAACATCTAACCTAAAAGGGGGTTAGTGGAGTGTGGGACCTGGTCTTTACCTGGCTAGCTCTTCTCTCATATTTTCCTTTCACAGGGACTTTCTAAATGTTGCAACTCTCAGAATGGTCTCTATATGAAAATATATGTGATTACTGCTGAGTAGGAGCATTCTTACTGTGATACAGTTCTTCGACTGTAGGATACGTTGTCAGGTATGTTGTAGTCACTCGGTGGAATATTTATGTCATAGTAGCCACTTGCTTCAAGATAGAGAAGTAGATTACTTACATATCTGCTTAGGTATCACCCACATTATCTCTGTTCTGCTATCCTTAAGCCTGGCTGATCCACATCAACAAGCAAATATCTCTCCAAATTACATCGTATTTTGCTGTTTCCACCCACCTGAAAGGAACAATTTCCTGTAGCACCTCTGAACAGGGTATGCGTGTGAGGAGCCCTCACAGGCAGCATATAGACTGATGAGCAGCACTTCAAATTAGCTTCATTAGTGAGACTATGAGGTGACTGAAGACAATGGGCAGTCTTCTAGAGCCACATGCTGCAGTTGCTTCAGCTTTTCCAACCCATATATGCCTGTACATGTGATTGTGAGACCATCGAATAAGTTGCCTGTTGTGACACTACAATGAAAACAAGTGTTCTCTCAGGATCAGGAAATAAGCTGTTCTCCAAAGCCTTAGTTTCAATAGCCCAAATAAAAGGAGAAGGCAGGAAGGAAACAATGAGTGCGATCGACAAGGGACATGATCTGCTATGTTTGTTTTTTACTTAATGCCTGATTTATGAAGTTTAAAGCAAAGCAGTTAACAATAGTATTTCTGAAACTTTTTGTGAACTAATGAAGATCACTAGTTGCGATACATGACAGAGACCTACAGCAGCAATGTAGAGTTTGTGCCTGCTGTGATGAAATTCTGAATGGCACTTTTTATTTAAAATATGTTTTCCATTACATTATAGAAGAATTGAAACAAACAGGCCTTTAAGAAGATAGTTCATGGCCTTCTACAGTTAACCTTTTAATACCGCACAAAATAAACATTTCTATTCTGATGTTCACCAAAGCACTGAATTTACTGAATCTCTGAATACATAAGAAAACCTAGAGTCTTCATGGACCCCTGCAAATTTCAGACTTGTCCAACTGGTTTTTTTCTTGATTGCAACCTCATTGTTCTCAGATGGAGATGTCAGGAGCAGCTTTGAAACTACTAGCCATGTATTTGATTGGGTAAATCTTGCCATTGAAATCTATCACTTGTTATGCAGGTAGCAGTTCTGGACACTGACTGTGATTGCAGTGAATTATGGTTTTAAATTAATTTCCAGGAACATACACACACACACACACACATATATATGTATATATACACACACAGACATATATATATATATATATATAAAATTAATGCAAATAGAAAAATAATGCACACATTTTTAAAAGTTGTCTTATCATATTTGTGTACACATTTTATTTAACATTCAATAGCTTGTAAATGTCCAGTTTATTTAATGTTCAATAGCTTGTCAATGTCCCTGAAGACAAAAGAAAAATAATTGCTTCAGGAAGCAAATACTTCTTAGAGCTATTTACTCGATCTCTTTTATATATAAAAGAGAGTCAGTCAGTTATAAAAAGAGTCAGTCAAGTTTTCACTCAACACAGTAACACAAAAAATTCTCATCCCAATCAAATAATTTAAAATTTCTATTCTGAATACAGCTTTTATCTTTTCACTTTCATTTTCCCTGACATGTATGCATGAAGTTCCATAGGAGGCTGCTGTACTGACTACAGTTTCTATGGAGCTCTCCAGGTAACACTCAGCTGAATTTCCATTTGATTAATTTCAATTTTAAAACATTAATTATTTTAAAAGTTTCATATTTCAACTTTTAAAGCTTTCCTGCTCATAGGGAAGAATCCTCATTTAATTCAGCCAGTTTTTCTATATTCATAATTAACTGTCTATTTTATATTTCATCTAGTTAAGCTCTTTTGTTAGGAATATTATTAAGAAAGAGAGCATATATGAAAGTGTCAAAAACCTCATCTGCTTGCAGGATCAGTAAATGAGAACTATCCTTATAATCTGAGTCATCAAGAGAATCTACTGAGAACATTAAAGGAATGGCCCTGAAATGTTCTGGCAATCAAAGCTCTGTAAAGTCAAAAAGCATACTTTCTGCTCTGTTCATGAAATCCATACTTTCACAAAAGAAATGAAAGGCGTCTTTGGCCTTCTCAAATTTCAAGACTGCAGCTTAGAATTGAGCTGAGGAGAAGAGAAATTTAGTTTTAAGCCTTTAAAGAGTGATGCAAGTCTTCCTGTAAGAAACCCAATTGGGGCTCTGCATCTTTTAAAATAGTTTGAAGTACAAAGTACAGAAAATTGTACCCATTAAATAAAATAAATAAAAAAAATTGAAGTTCATCAGAAGAGAAGTTAATTTGCCAAAGCAATTCTTTATGCAATGATCTGAGAATTTTCAATTTTATGTCCATTTACAGCTATCTGATCTGCTCTCTCAGTCTGATGTGGTGTGCTGCCCATTGCATTGCAGTATATACTTTTGCAAAGGAAGCAATCCTCTTTCTATTATTTCCACAGCATTATGGAAAATATCACCATCATGACTCTCATCTAGAAACAGCTTCTTTGCAACCCAGTGCCATATGCTTTTCCATGAAATTTCTTGGTTCATTTCTGCCAGATATTTGTATTCCACATTGATGGAAAAATAAATTGTTGACAGAATGCAAGAAATAATTTTAAAAATAGGATCACAGAATCACAGAACAAACTAGGTTGGGAAAGACCTCTGAGATCATCAACCTAGGACCTAACACCACCTTATCAACTAGCACTACGTGCCACATCCAGACTTTTCTTAAAGACCTCCAGGGGTGATGACTTCACCACTTTCCTGGATAGCCCATTCCAATACCAAATCACCGTTTCTGTGAGGAATAGTCCTAATGTCAAACCTAAACCTCCACTGATGCAGCTTAAGACTGTGCCCTCTTGTCCTACTGCTGGTTGCCTGGGAGAAGAGACTGACCCCTGCCTGGCTACAACTCCTTTCAGGTAGTTGTAGAGAGCAATAAGGTCTCCCCTGAGTCTCCTTTTCTCCAGGCTGAAAAATCTGAGCTCCTTCAGCTGCTCCTCACAGGATTGGTGCTCCAGACCCTTCACCAGCCTCATTACCATTCTCTGAACACGCTCCAGCACCTCAATATCCCTCCTAAACTGAGGGTCCCAGAACTCGACACAGTACTCGAGGTGCAGCCTCATCAGTGCCAAGTACAGGGGAAGAATAACTTCCCTGGTCCTACTGGCCACACTATTCCTGATAGAGGCCAGGATGCCATTGGCCTTCTTGGTCACCTGGGCACACTGCTGGGTCATGTTCAGTTTCCTGTCAATCCAAACCTCCAGGTCCCTTTCTGCTTGGCTGCTGTGCAGCCACTCTGTCCTCAGCCTCTAGTGCTGCGTGGGGTTGTTGTGGCCAAAGTGCAGGACTCAGCATTTGGTCTTGTTAAACATCACACCATTGGATTTAGCTCATCTATCAGCCTGTCCAGGTTCTCTGTAGAGCCTCCTACCCTCCAGCAGATTGACACTTCCCAAATTTGTATCATCTGCAAATTTGCTGATGGTAGACTTGATCCCCTCATCCAGGTCATCAATAAAGTTATTAAACAGGACTAGGCCCAACACTGATCCCTGGGGGACGTCACTAGTGACTGGATGCCAACCATTCACTCCCACTCTCTGGGCCCAGCCATCCAGCCAGTTCTTAACCCAGCTGAGAGTGCACCTGTCCAAGCCATGGGCTGCCAGCTTTTCCGGGAGTGTGTTATGGGAGACAGTGTCAAAGGCTTTGCTGAAGTACAGGTAGACTACATGAATAGCCTTCTTCTCATCCACCAGGCAGGTCACCTGGTCATAAAAGGAGATCACGTCATGCAGGACCTGCCCCTCCTAACCCTGTGCTGGCTGAGTCTTATTCCCTTGTCTGTCCTGTAGGTGCTCTGTGTTCGCACCCAAGAGGATCTGCTCCATAACTTTGCCAGGCACAGAGGTCAGGCTGACAGGCCTGTAGTTTCCCACATCTTTCTTCCACCCCTTTGCATGGATGAACATCACACTGGCCAACTTCCAATCATCTGGGACCTCCCCGGAGAGCCAGGATGGACAAAAAATGATGGGAAGCAGCTTGGTGAGCTCTTCCATCTTCTCCCTCATCACCCTAGTGATCACTCCCATCTGGTCCCATAGATTTGTGAGGATTCAAGTGTCTCAGCAGGTGACTAACTGCTTCCTCCTGGATTACAAGATGGCTATTCTGCTCCCTATCTTATTGTTGAAAACTGAAGCAAAGAAGGTGTTAAGTACCTCAGCCTTTTCCTCTTCTTTGGTAACTATATTCCCTGCCACATCCGATAAAGAATAGTGGTTGTCCTTGCTCCTTCTTTTGCTATTAATGTAGTTATAAAAAACATTTTATTACTGGATTACCATCCCAGAATTAAATGGTATTTAACTGGTATATAAAAGAGCTACTTTAACTCATATTTGACCATTTGAGAAGCTCACTGTTTAAGTCATACATTATATAGAGCACTCCAAGCCTGGTGATAACAGCTGTAAATATGTCATGAATAATTTGGAGGAAAATGAGATTTGATGTGTCACATGTCTAAACTGTGGAAGTGATTGAATATATACAGAGAAAAATGAATGTATGTGTTAAGTAAAAATAGATTCAAGTAAAATTGTATTCATAACACTCGATTAAGTAATGGTATTTGAGAACTCAGGTCCTTGTTTGATATAAACCAACACTATTACTATAATTTTGCACAGCACAAGCACAGTGTATTTATTTTTTAAAAAAAATTCTTTCCTGAAGAATAATTAGCTAGCAAGGAAAAGAACAAAGGTTAAAGCACAAGTTTTATGAAGTTTGAGGAAGTCATAGTAGAAAGCATTCCAAGAAAATAAATGGAGATCTTAGTCTCCATGAGCTCAATAACTAAATTCAATATTTTCACTACAAAAGGCATTGGCTACATGATAGCTCTGATGTTGTAGTTCTATTAAATAAAACCCTAATGGTATTTAGGTATGCATTGGGCTACTGAACTGGTTTCACTCTATTTGAAAATATCTCTCTACTAGTGTACTGCTTATATTTGGTACCTCAGCCATTTAACACCTCAAGTCACTTGTCTCTTTGTTGTCATTCATTCCAGAGGGAGATTTCTGCTGTCCTCAGAGTTCTAAATAAAGTGAGATTATTTACTTTTTCAAGATGCCTATCTTTTCATGCACTCTGTGACTGGGGAATACCTCTCCCTCTCCCTCTCCCTCTCCCTCTCCCTCTCCCTCTCACCCTGTCTC
>VWZD01010833.1:25086-41105 GCA_013396695.1 Sakesphorus luctuosus
CTGGGGAATACCTCTCCCTCTCCCTCTCCCTCTCCCTCTCTCCCTGACTCATTTTCTACTTCCAAAATTTATTTTTTCTTCAAAGATTTCACTAAAAAGTAATAAAAATTGTTTTATCAATCAGCAACAACAACAAAAAATCAATATAGTGTTACCAAATTAAGTAGTTCTGTAATATCTATTTTTTTAACAAGAAGGAAAAGCTAGTATTACAAACCTAGTTTATCCTGCAGTAGGGCCAGGTCAGCCTGAGATTCATACATTTATTTTTCACAGATCCCTGATCCTGATGATGTTTTTCAAAGAACAGTCTTCCTGAACTGTTTTCACTTCCATCAGGAATGGTCTAATGGATTTCAGAATACAGTGATCACCAGCACCAATGAGATAACAGAAGTCTGGTCTGGGTGTATTTTTCCCTATACCATTACTGACAATGGAAATTATGTAGTAACTTTTACATTGGTCTTTATCTATTGAAGAACGTAATGTTTCAACTCTTACTTTTTTTTTTCTTGGCCTTAGCTAGATTCAATAATAATATTACCAATAAAGCAGGCTGAGAGGAAGTTATGATGTGATGTGATGTGATATGATACGATTTGACTTATTCCTGTTGAAATATTAAGATGAAGTTCTACTATTTTTTATCAGAATAAATATTCCCCATAGCTTTATCAGGGAAAGGGATGTCTGTAGAGTCCTTACCTTATTACAAATAACACAACATGGAAATTAAAAATACAGAAAGTAAAAATTCTCTAAAAAGAATCAAGCTAGAATTCATTCATCACTATTACATTGTAAGAGAAAAATATGTACATTTTCTGACAGTGTTGCTGGTTGTGTCTTAGACAAAGTACATTGTTTACAGAGAAAATTTCTGTTGATAAAGCCAATTAAAGCAATCATGGCTAGGAACATTTAGACCTGGACTTTGAGCTGACACTCCACTTCACTAACTATGTTTTGTTCTCTTTGTATTTTTCTAAACTCAGCAACAGATGATACAGCTGGACAGTCAGCCCACATATTCCAGCTAGGCTGGGAGTGCTAATCAGGTTCCTAACATTTTTAAAAATTAAAGTAGCTGTAATTGAGGAAATGTACTGATAATCTAGACAGCACAACTATCGAAGAGTTAATAAATGAGAACTTGCTGTATCCTGTGTGTTTTGAAACGAATCTACTTAATTGGGTCATAGAGTCTCACTTCAAAGGTGTACTTTTGTTTTGTGATAAAAGACACATAATTAGTAAGCATAAGATTAGGTCAGCCTTGACAAGGAACAGAAAGAAAACTAAAATGGTTTGGCATCCTATCTAGTCTATGTGTCACTACAGAAATGACTAAAATCAGTGTAACTATTTCAATCTTTTCCAATTTGCAAATACACTTCCTCCTCTCCCAGATATTTTGCTATGCTTTCCTGTCTCTTATTTTGTCTTTATTTTTGAGTTTTATCCTCACAACTCTACAAATATGTGCTGTTCTTTAGTATAATATCTCATAGGTGAAAGGAAAACAGTGGTAAAAACAAGATTCTGCTGAACTAAATATAAGTCAGTAATCAAAAAAATCTAAACCAATACAGGAATCAACTGGTACATGTCTTCAGATCAAAATCAGACTTAATATCTTTAATTTTCTAGTTGCAAGATTTTTTCTAGTAATTAACTTTTGTCTCGGTTTATTCTTATTCATCTTCTGTCTCAAAGTTCTTTCTAGATCTTCTACCCCAATGAAATTATTTTCTCACCAATCATTGATGTTTTATAGGGTGTGGAGGACCTGAGTTTATTTGTTACTTGTTTGTGTTTTCTTCTTTTCTTTTTTGAATAGGGCACCATAAGAGACAAATCACAGAACTCACGTATCTAGTTTTACAGATCGAAGGGGAATAAAAAAGCTTTTATTTTTACTTGTTCCTAATTCTTTCTCACTCATCATTGGCACATGGAAATGACTGCAGAGTGGGCAAGAATTGAGGGGTTAGAGAAAATAGAGCAAGGATAGCTGCCATCCATGTACTGAACTGAAATCCCTATGTTAACAGTTGAAAACGTCTTTCCCATCACTGGTTTTTCAGTCATCCCTCATAATTTATCTCATTCAAAACAAACAAAAAAACCCGAAGTCGGAAATCAATCCTTATGTCTCTGAAGGGAATATGTGCTTATGAAATACAATTTACTTTACCTTTATAATAATCAGAAAAAAGTAAATCTGGAATTATTACAGACTAACGCATGAATGTATTATACTGCTTATTTGAAAAGAAATAAATATTTCTAAATCACCCCTTTAAAGCTGATCTTTGTTTATGATTAATATGAATAATAGAACACTATCTTGGATATACTTTTCAACAAAAGCCTAAGGAACATCCCCTATACAAAAACTTTAAGTATAAAATCCCTTTTATTAGCTAGTTAGTGAATAAGAGATCAACCAGCTCAGATGTGATGATATTTCTTTAATTTTAGTGAACTATAGTTATAAAAAATGGCTACTGCTTTCCACTTAATCTTCTATCACCTATTTGTTCATTTTTAAGTTTATAATTTTACTGCAAGATTTTTTTTTTATTTTTGCTTCTCTTGTAGAGTTTTTAACTGTTCTCTCTTCTTAATTATTATTATTGACTATTAGTAGCTCTGAAACCTTTGATCTATATCATAACATATATATCACGGAGTCTGAAAACTTTTAATTCTTAGGAAGAACGGAATACACTTACAGAATAAATCATGACATACAAGTAAATATATAAGCCAGCCAGAAGTGAAAAGTTTATCAAAATTCCTATAAATGGANATATCAGTTCTGATCTGATACTTCAGGTAATGGGCTAATGTAAATAGAGGCAAAAAGAATGTTAGTATTTCTAGTAGCACTCTTTTCTGTCTCAGGAGGGTTCCACATACACTCTCAAATATTAAATCTTTATTTACTTTGGGAAATGCAGTCTTACCTGCTACATTTAATGGACTTCAGAAAATCACTTTCAAGACAGGAAAAAAATATTACATTTTAAAACTGTATTTCTTCTAACTAATCTGAGAAGACTGTGTGTAAAGGGTAAGACACACATCTGTACTTGTTAGTCAACTTAATTTGTGGAGCAATAATGAGATCTCAAATCTGTTAAAAAAGTGGAATTCTCTATGAGACCTTTACAGATTCACTTAGATTTGGATTTTCCTCAGTTTGGAAGAATGGAAGAAAAATGGAGGTCTCAAGCCATCATTTTTCAAGTGCTTTGCAGACCAGGCTTCTGTTAACCACAGTCTGATCTCATGGAGTGCTGAAACACTCATGGCTGGGAGTGTATGTGTCTGTGGTGCCAGCACCTGCTGACACTGTTTGTGTGTGCATTTTGTGTGAGAATAGATATGTTGGTGTGTGCATTGCCAGATGGAAATCAAGAGTAATCACATATCTAGGCTGGATACTAGAAAGAAAAGGGGTCTCTGCCATGGCTACTGAAACAACTGTGAAGTCCAAGGCAGTTACAGGAGAGGCCTGGAGTTTGACAGAGAGATTCATTCACCTCTGTGCCTCTGCGTGTGTGTGTTTTTGTATGTGTCTGTGTGTGTGCACATGTTCTGGAGGCAGTGCAGGAGGCACCTGGGATGAGTGAAGATGAAGGACCTGTTACTAAACAGACAGCATCTGAACCCATGACTGGAGAATCCACAGCTTGTTTGTGTGCATGTATCTGTACCAGCCGCAGGACTGGGTCCCTGGCACCTCCTCAGTCCCAGATTCCAGCAGCTAGGCTTTTTATTGGGCAGATTGTGTGTCTGAGCCCTGGAGGGTCCATTTTATATAACATCAATGTATTTAATAGTGACGAACCTTAATCCTGCTAAGTCAGAGAGGGGAACAGGATGAGGCCATTGGTGCTGACTCTGCTTTCATGAGTGCTGAGTGTGTGAGTTGATGCTGATCTATGTGTTTGGTCATTTGTGTATATTGTATATGTCTGTTTGTGCACATGCAGCTATTTAGAGTACACACTTATCTTTGTTGCCTTCTGGTTCTGCAGTCATGGGGTTGTAGCAACCTCTTCTCTATCAGACTACTGAACTTGGCAACCCCTAGCACGGCATCTAGAGGACATCTGCTACAAGAATGATTTCTGAAGCTACAAATGACAGGTCCTGTTCTTGAGATGTACTGTACAGAAGTTGGCTTCTTTTTTAAAGTCTTACCCAGGGACAGAACTAGTGCAACTAAGAGACCAGTCCTGACAATTGTGTTAACAAGACTCAAGCATAAACTCAGTTGAATTTATGATCTTCTTGGTGTTGGGGTTTTTTACTTTGTGAATTCCTTCACATTTTTAACACCATGGCAAAAATTAAAATATAAGTATGTATTAATATTTTCCTGTTCATTTTTTACTTTCCTACTCGAAAGGTTCTGAAATTTCATACCTGTGAATGTCATTGGTGTTTCATTCCATAGCAAAACTTAGGTTAAAAATTTAGAAAAAAAATAAGGACAATATTTTTCATTTCACACTTGGGGGGGGCGGGGGGGAGGGAACGTTGATCTCACAGATCATCTGAAACCAACCATCTTCTTAAATAATTCCAAACTTGACTAATTGTTGAGAGAGAGTTATGAGAAGTCTCCATCATTAACATTTAATAAACACTAAATAAATCATACTAAATAAAAATATTGCTACAAAAACTGGTGGATGAGGGAGCTTACTCTAATATATGCAAGTAATAATAGGACTATAAATAAAAAATTTAGTTGTATCACCACCTTTATTAATTTACCATTAGATCCATTTTCCTTGATAAATTTATCTTAAATTACTAGGTATGTGGGGGTTTCCCTTAAAAAAATAAGGAAGATCAAATCTGAGAAAAGAATATGGATTAAGACTTCATTTTCTCTTATGAAATAAAGCAGTGCCAGGGCTAAGAGCTAGTTTTGTTAATATCAGGCTCTGGAAGGTTTGGGGGTTTTTTTGTTGTTGTTGGTTTTTTTGTTGTTTTGGTTTTGTTTGTTTGTGGGGGGTTTTTTTGTTTGTTTGGTTTGGTTTTTTGTTTTGTTGTTGTTGGTTTTGGTTTTGTTTTTATTTCTGTTTTTTGTTTGTTTGGGGTTTTTTAGAGAGAAAGTCTCCTTATATCATGTAGGATGAAAATAAAATATTTAGGACTTCAGTTGTTCACCATCTGAGTAACTGCTGAGGATAGCTTGTGGTGAACTACTAGGAAATGCAGTGAACAATGAGAGCATGAAAACATTCAGATTCACAACCTTCTCCATGGCACAGGTAACATGGGAAGGGATTTTGCAGACTGTCAAATTCTATGTGGGCTTCCCCTTTGAGGAGCAAAGTTTAGACTTTCCCCAGTTCTTCTTGGCATTTGCTGCTTATTTGGGAAATGCTTTTTTTTTTTTTTTTTTTTTGGCTATACTGAGTACTGCAGACAGGGGACCAGTTCCATGGGAGCCAGCGGGTAACACGAAAACAGGTGTTAAAAATCCTTGGAAATGCTACATTGAACTTTCCATGGAGTTGTTGTACTTCAGTCAAGCTGTGAGCAACTTAAAATACCTGCACAGATTTCTGGAATATTCAATTTCTTTTTACTCTTGGGTTATTTAATTACCTCAGTTACTACAAGAACACCACCTGTGGCTTTTCGGTCCATTTTTTCATCTCAATTGCAAGGCTGTTCAGTTCTGATGTTAATGTAGCAATGCCAGATGAGTCATGGCTATGACGTAAGCATGAGCTACTTGCACATCTGTGGTTTACCTTGGACTTGCCATCATCCAGGCACTGGGCAGCAATGGAGAGCATGGCTTCAGCTACAATCTACAGCTGCTTGGCTGCCAGCTGCTCCTTTAGAAGAGTAGGTAATGACAGTAAGAACCAACACAGATTTTTCTTTGCTGTTATACAGAGGATCAGCCATGGTAAATTGCACAAATTTTATGTATTAAGGAAGTTTGTCTGATGCGCTTCAGCACAAAACTGTACCCAAAGCAAGAAATGAATGAAATTAAATAATACAGTAAATCATGTCTAAGTTTGTTGGGCTTAGTTGGTGGGGATTTTTTTTTTTTGGATGTGGATGGATTTTTGGACTTTTGTGTGTATGTGTGCACTCGCACTAATGCCGCTACAGAACCAAAAGGGTTTGAGTATGAAGGCTTGAACTCCTACTGATTTTATTTCATTTGTCAACAGCAGGCTTTTGAAGCTTTCTTTGCCTAAAAGTGGTATCTTTCAAGCAGAGAATCAAGATATAAGACAGAAGCACTCTTTAATGTTTACTATTCATTTTTCATATGAAGGAGAAAGAGCACAGGGGAGTTTTAATAGTATCATCTGTACAAGAAGATACATTATTGCAAAATGCAACTTGCCGGTGTTATCATTACAATGTATCCATTATTACCTTGTAGTGGGCTTATTGTCCCATTACCTTGTTTTGAGTATTGCAAAGTGTCAACTTGTAGTATACTCCCACTTTTATTCAGTTTTTCTTTCATCCGAAGAAAACAGCAGTGCTTTTTCTGGTTGAGGGGCAGAAGGGTCAAGTTATTGTTTATTTTTTTTTCTCGAGTGCTTTATTATTGCAGTGAGTTCAAAGATTTTAAAAAAATAAAAAATCTGATGTGAGTTTAAAAAAAGGAGTTTTGAAGGGATCTTATCTTGCTCAGCTTGCTACAGAGCATAGGTATTTCTTTGTGTCATGGAGAGGATCATAAATTTGTTTTAGCTGTCAGCCCTTCTCTACCTAATTTATCCTGTTGCCCTGCTCTCCAGGTAGATTTCTTCTCACAGAGAAAACATCTCCTTAGCTGATCAGCCAAGGAACAGCATACTTTGGAAGAAACTTAGGCAAGGAAGTGAGTGCAGGAGTAAGTAAACTATTTCATTCAGGCATCATAAAGATCAAATCCTTTAGCACAGAATCATAGAACTATTTGATTTGAAAGGGACCTTTAAAAATTAACTAGTGCAGTCACCCTGTCATGGGTAGGGACATAATTGACCAATTTAGGTTGATCAAATCCACTAATGACCTGACCCTGAACACTTTGAAATTTGCCTTATTTGCATTACTGAAGTCCTCCTTAGGTATATCCCCCATATTTTACTTTGGTGGTCTGAACCTTGTTGAACACCACATACCCATCAAAGCCCCTCTATTACTCCCCTCTTCAAATGCACAGAGAGGAGAAAATATAATGAAAGCTTCATGAGTATAGATACGGGCAGGGAGAGAGCACTCTCCCATTACCATCATGGACAAACTAGACTCGACTTAGGGAAATTAGTTGCATTTACTACCAATCAAAATCAGAGCACGATAGTGAGAAGTAAATAGTACAAACACCTTCCTCCCACCCTCCGTCCTTCCTGGGCTTAATCTTATTCTTGATTCTCTACTTTCTCCCTTCCAGCAGTGCATGGTTGATGGGTAATGAGGGTTATGGTCAGTTCATCATATGCTTCCTACTCTAGTGTGGGGTCCCTTCCATAGGAGACAGTCCTCTGTGAACTTCTCCAATATGAGTAATGTCCATGGGTTACAGTTCTTCATAAACTGCTCCAGACTGGGTTCCTTCCATGGGATGCAGTTCCTCAGGAACTCTCTGGTCTGGTCCCTCATGGAGTCATGAGTCTTGCCAGCAAACCTCCTCTGGCATGGGCTCCTGTCTTCATGGGCCACAGATCCTGTCAGGAGTCTGCTCCAGCATGGGTTACACACACCAAGACTTCCCACAGGCTTCTTTTGGGCTTTCACCTGCTCTGGCATAAGACTCCTCCATGGTTTGCAGGTCATTATCTACTTCTTTGTGAACCTCCATGGGGTGCCAGGGGACAGGCTGTCCCACCATGGTCTGCATGGGCTTCAGGAAAATCTCATCTCTAGTGTCTGAAGCACCTAATCCCCCTCCTTCTTCAATGACCTTGGTGTCTACAAAGTTGTTTCTCTGACATATTTTTACTCTGTTCCTCTCTGGCCACAATTACTTCTACCCGACACAAACCACTTCTTAGATATGGCATCACAGAGGCATTATTACCATTACTGATGGGCTTGGCTAGGCCTAGGCCAGTGACAGGTCCATCTTGGAGCCCACTGGCATTGGCTGTGCTGGACATGGAGAAAACTTCCAGAAGATTCTTGGAGGAGCCACCCCTATTGCCCTGCTACCAGAACACTGCCACATAAATCCTATACATCTGCACATACATAAAACCGCTTTGTTTAAATTCTTACTCTCTTATGTTTACCTCATTATTCACAGAGAGGAAATATTGCAGAGGGAGAACATATAGCTGAAGCAAACAATGTTTAAGCTTTCATTTCATTACTGCCAATACGCTTCTGCTTCTACAAAGTATGTTTGGATTTTTTTATTCAGTTAATTACATAAGCCACCAGAGGTGGAACTCAGATACTGTACCAGTAAACTCACCACATTTGGGCATTGTACTAATTGCTGAGGCATGCCATATGTAAGAGTTCAGTGTATCAGGTTGGTAGAAAGTTGGAACTATCATGCTCATTTTCCTTGTAAAAATCCAAAGTGGTAAGAAGCTGAAGCTGTGCAGTAAGGAAAAGCATTTACTTATTAGCTTAGCAACAGGATTTCAGCAACTTTATTAAAAAAAAAAAAAAAGAAAAAAAAAAGAAAAAAAAAAAAGATGTCCTAAGGAGCATTAAGTACTTTCCAATTAGTAATTCATTTAAGGGAAAGGCTTTGACAGGATATTTATATGGATGAGGTATTTTTTTTTCCTGTGAAGAATATTGTAAAATTCTATCAGCATCCTTTGAGACAAATATTCAGAGTACTGATATTTATATCAACGTATAAGGAACAGTGTGGGTCTGATCTGTGACTCAGGCCTTCTGCATCATTGAAGAATCACAGGAGTTCATAGGACAGCGAGGAAGGTCCAAGACAAGTTTCCACTGCTATGGAAATTCTCTATTCTTATTGGAAATGCATGGCTGTTATCTTGCTCAGTTACCCTGTAGGGAGAGCACCCTGTTTAAGTTCAGCCACAGAAGGATCTAGGCTGCTCTGAACAGCAAAGAAGGCTCAATCTCTTCCAGGAATGTTGATGACACAAAGCTGGGAGGAGTGGTCAACACCCTAGAGTGCTGTGCAACCTTTCAGAGGGACCTAGACAGTCTGAAGAGATGGACAGAGAAAAACTGCCTGAAGTTCAACAATGGCAAATGCAGGGGCCTCACCTGGGGAGAAATAACCCCATGCACCAGGACAGACTGGGGTTTGACCTGCTGGAAAGCAGCTCTGCAGAGAAGGACCTGGGAGTCCTGATGGACAATAAGCTGTCCATGAGCCAGCAGTGTGTTCTTGTAGCCAAGAAGGCCAACCATTCTGGGGTGCATTAGGAAAAGCATTGCCAGCAGGTCAAGGGAAGTGATCATACCCCTCTACTTAGCCCTAGTGAGGCCACATCTGGAGTCCTGTGTCCAACTCTGGGCTCCACATTACAAGGGAGACAGGGCTCAGGGCAACAAAGATGATTAGGGGACGGAACCATCTCTCTTATGAGAAAAAGGCTGAGGGAAGCTTGGAGAAAAGGTGACTGATAATGGATCTTATCAATGTAAACAAGAATCTCAAGCAAGGGTGACAAAAGGATGGACAAGAGTCTTTCCAGTGATGCCAAGCAATAGGACAAGAGACAACATGAGGAAGAACTTTTTTACTTGTGAGTGACTGTGCACTGGAACAGATTGCCCAGAGAAGTTGTGGAATCTCCTTCACTGAGGTATTCAAGAACCGTCTGGACACAATCCTGTGCAATGTGCTCTAGGAAGGCACTGCTAGAGCAGGGACCTTGAACTACATGACCCTATTGGTAATTTTACCCATTCTATGATTCTGTAATCAGAAGGCAAAGCACAAGCTCTTGGTAGCTTTGCAACGACACCTCCAGTGCACCTTCTGTCCCCTGTGCATCAACATGGGTTGAGGTGCCTCTTTACTAGGCACATCACACTACTGCCATTTCTGAGGGTGGGTGTGGTGAGGCAGCTTTCTTAATGTTGATATGGTCAGTGTACACGACAGCCCTTTTAGCAGGGAATGCCATGCTGGCACAAGGTTTCCTCCTCTCTGAAGAGCAGGGACTGTGATCCATTCCAGTGAGGACCACTAGCTGAGGGAACAATCTCTTCTCTGCAGTCACACTAGCTGACTGACTATAACAATCTTTTCTCTGCAGTCACACTAGCTGACTGACGATTAGCCTGCTCACCAATAGGTATTTTAAGGACATGAGAAATGGAAGAAGAATGAAAAACAATTCTGATTTACTGTGTGACTTACTCAAAAGTGCCAAGTAACACACCATGTGTGACTTCAATATCAAGGACTACAGGACACAATATTTCCTAAGCTTCTACACAGAAAGTAAGTAAAATTGGTTGAGACTGAACTGATGTTATCTCTTGCCAGAGAAGGGTCCGGTTTCAGAGTTATTTATCAGGTTCTTGCTCTGAATACTTTTGTTTTGATAATTTGTTTCCTTGTTTGTTTGTATTAGATCAATTATTTTGTTTTTGTCTCCCCTTCTCATTTCATCAATCTTTTAGTTATGCAAAACCAGTGTTCTGTGCCAAGCTGATGCTTTTTGACATCCACCACAGCACCTAGATCATCCTTCTTGGGGTTGTAACTTTCAGCACCTGCTCTTTCTTCCTACCTTGCATGGTTTCGTATGCATGTGTGTACATACACACTGTTTTCTTCTATGTTAGTAGAAATAAACATTGAATAAAAGCCCCAGGTTATATATTCATTATTACAGAGTCAGTTTTTCTTTTTAGTTCTTTTTCTGACAGCTGTCTGGACAGGTTATTTTTGGGCATATATAGCATCTCAACTTCATGGCTGCATCTAACTTTGATCTAACAAACAGAGAAGATGTTTGCCTAAAGACATCTAAAAGGGCAATAGAAAAGACAATATTTCTTTTCATTTTTGTGCTTGCAATGAAGGCTATTCATAACTCTGAAAGTAAATTGTAAAGGTGGTCATTCTAACCTAAAAACTTTGTTTAAAAGTTAGAAACGTTTCTAAAATTACTATTTGGGAATTAAGTGACCTGCACTTCAGAAGATGAGATGCTGATGAGATGCTAATGAGAACAGAGTAGAACAATGTGATAAAGTATTCAACAGCCTTCCTATTATTGGAAGGATGTTGCACAAGTCAGAAGTAGTGTTATTCTGTTTCTATGATTCCCTCTCCTCCTTTCTTTCTGGTTTTTGTTCTTCTTGAGCAAAGAATTGTTTGTGTTATTTCTCCTTTGCATTAGCTCTTTGACTAGTCAGAGTACTCAGTCGGCACATTACCTTGTGTCAGCATGAGTGCTGTGATACAGGATTCATGTTGAGCAACGTCTGATCTTTCAAATTGTCTTATTATCCAGCTACACGGTGGACTTTTTGAATAAAAGACCCTTGTGTGTGAAAGATGCTTCTCATATTCCTCCTCCTCCTTACTCATTTTAATTGATTGTTCAGTGGCTTGGAAAAATGACTTCCTTCTCCTGTTGTAACACCTGCATTTCAGACCACTCGAGGCAGGTATACAATGACAAACCCAGTGTTTGTACTGTGACATGTACAAATTACAGATAAAAATTTCTTCCTTAGATACTCCTGTGAACAAACAAAATAAGCACAAAAAGCACATGGCATAAGTGCCAGTGGGATAACTATTAATCTCACCAATGAATAAAATTAGAAGGTACTCATCAATAATATATGTAAATCTCAAAATATCACTACAATTTATTATATTTCACTAACCTTATATAGAAAAGCATTGAGTATTTGGGTCAATAAAAAACGTTAGGATAAATTTGGGTTATTTTTACACTTTTTCCTTTTCAATTTGTAAGTTTGTGCCACCAGAAAATGAAATGCCTGTTTTCCTGCCCACTACATCAAGACAGCACCATATTTTCCTTGTCCTTAACTGGCTGAAGAATAATGTCTATGAAATAACCAAATTACCCTTGAATCAGCAGGTTTCTCAGTTTGTTTTATGCATGAGTGAATAAGAATTTAATGATTCCAGGCAAATTATTCCATTCAACAATAGAGTGGAACACTTTACACTGCATCATATCTTGCCACAAAAGTTTTTGCTGCAGGGAAAGTTGTGAATCCCTTTCAGGCCAGCTTCACAGATGTTTGGTTGTTGGTTTTGTTTTGTTTTTGTTTTGTTTTGTTTTTATTTTGTTTGTTTTTTCTTTAATTCTTTTTTTTTAATTTTTATTTTTTTATTATTGGAAATTTAAGGATCGGGAGGTGGGAGGAACCATTCTTTTTCAACCTGAAATAGAGAGTCTCTGCAAAAATTCCAATAGTTCCACTTTTCAGAGGTAATTTGTTTTGAGCCATTTAGTATTTTGAGACAATGAAAACTGAAGAATGTACTAACATCCAAAATTATACCCACAGTCAAGTGTTAGAACTTTTTGCAAAAATATGTACTATTTCTAACAGCCCAATTTCAACATTCATAACACATATGGATTACAAGTATTTGGCATAATGTGATTCATTCTTGAAGATCCACTTCTGTTAGTCCTGTGACTTGCCAAAACAGACAGAGCTGGAGATGGTTAAGGTTCCCCAGTAGGATCTTAAGTGAATAATGGCCTGCAGTATTATCTTGAGTGCAGATTTTATAGCAGTAATGTTTCATTTTCAGATTTGGAGTATTCTGCAATTGTTTCAAATGACAACAAGGACTCATCTGATTAAAAAAAAAAAAAAAAGGAAGTGGTTGTATCAAATCAGGAAAAACAAGACAAAACCCACATAAATTCCACACTAAAAATTACTGCTTCTGTGGAAAGCTGCCTGTGGCTTACTAGCACTATGAATTAAAAGTCTTATTCATTTTTGTGCTCATCATTAGTTGGTCTGTCACATTAAATACAATAATTTTAATATTTTATTTTAATGCTTTATTGTCAAGGTGTCTGTGTGCCATCAAGAGAATGGAGAATATAATCTGAGCCTCTATATACTGATTAAGCCTACAACAAATCCAATCAAGTATTAGTCATTGGGAAACATCCTACTCCCTGGAGTCTCTTTCTTGGAGTTAGTCCACACAAGTTGTGTTGAGTACACCAAAGATCAACAGGACAACAACGAAATAGCAAAAAAAGGACCAAAACCCCCCAAAAAACACGTAACTGGAAAAATGAATATCTTGTTATGCTATTCAAACTAATTACAAACCTGGAATGCATGACCTCAGGAGATCAAGATGCTTTCACTGGATCTGACGTCATTTCATGATCTTGGTCTAAAAAACAGCATGACCTCAGCTATGTGAGACTCACTTCTCTAACACGCGACAGGATCTTCAAAGAGTGTTTCAGTGCTCTTGCAGGCTTAGCACGGAGCAGCTACCACCAGACAATGAAAAAGTGTAGGCAAAGAATATATCTATGGCAAACTCTGATGCCTTGACAGTTGATTAAGGGCTGCTCCTTAGGAATCTCTTAGCTGGGTTTCGGAGTAGGCATAAGAACCTTGAAGAGAAAAATATCCTGGTTTTGAGTATTTGAAAAAACTCAGAGCAACTGGTATTAGCTAAGGGTGATAGAGACTCCATTGGCCAGAGATAATGCAAAGCCTCACTTATGGGTAAGGCTGTGACAAACTGCCTTTTCCCTGTCAAAGGTGCTTCTGCAAGTTTTTCGAGATTGAGAGGGGGTAAAAAAAAAAAATAGAAGCAAGACCCTTTTTGACTTTATCCCAGTGGCCTGAGGAATCCTGAACTCTTGTCTCTCAGAAATCCTTCCATTTATTGTATTGAAGAAAAATATGCGTATGCTATCCTGGACACTAGGACCATTCAATCAAACTATCAGTTATGCTTCCTCCACTGGTTGTCACACATGTGAATGAAATCATCATTACTGGACAAATGTTTTTTAGAATGAACTCAGTCCCTTTTCAGTGGTCTTCAACTGGGTGGAGATGTAATCAGAGCTTCAATACCTCTTCCCATCTATCTTTGAATTTTGATGTTTACAAAGACACTAAGTAATTGAATGGTTATATGCAACAGAGTATTTATAAGCCAGTGCACAGGGAAGTTTTTGATTCAAAGTTGGCATAGTCTTTTACTTAGAATGCTGCCACAGTTAGAGAGTATATTGCCTGAATTTGTTTCAAATTAAGCTGATTTTGGACTGTCTCAATTTTGTCCCTTACTTGTTCCAACTTCAATGTGGGAAATTCTGTAGTATGTCTATTTGGTCTTTTTAAAGTTGACTACTGAATGCTCTGTTAATCTTAGCTTAAGCTTCTGGGTTTCACTATAATACAAATAATGAAAAAATAATAACTGGGATATTTGAACTGCATAGTATTTCCTATCTTCTTCTGTCCCAGGCCTGAAAGCATAAGGAAACTTCTCGGGGTCAAAACTCACCACTACAGTAGCTCCAACTCAGAGAGATGCTCCTAACTTGTGTGAGTTAAACCAAATGATTGAGCTGGCCTTGTGACTTAGTCTGAGTCACAGAGTTAAACACTAGCACATCATTCATATTAAGCTTCTCTTCATGGATCAGAAAGCTAGGGGAAAACCTGAGAGGTTGTATACATATGAGTAGCCCCTGTCTTCAATTTTTCTCACATTATTAACTCTAGTCTTACATCTTAAGCTTTATAGGTACTGATAATATGCCCTTGCAAACATAAGTTGTTTCAAATGAGCAAAATTGGCCTTTTAATGCGACATGAATAATTAGCATAAGCAATCTCTTGTCACATAGCAACTTAGATCTGATGATGAACACCTGCCAGCCCAGATGGTTTGGGGAGGAATTTTCCAGTTTAATAGAATAAAGTACTGTTGCTGGGCTGCCTCGAACTATTATTTAACAGGAATTTTGGAAGAAGTCTGAGAAGGGTTTATAGTGAAATTTTAAAAATAAGAATCTCCAAAGCTGTCATGTTCAACTGTCATCACTTGTCAAGGCACGACTTTTAAATAATGCATGGCTGTTACATCTTACTCTGCCTATGGGTGCTAACAATAGTATTGAATAAGCATAAACTCAGGAATACTGCAAAACCAGTAAGACCTGCAGAGGTGCAAAACTTGTTCTCTCATTATAAAATTTCCCAGTACTAATTACAGTCTGTAGTTCTAAACAGCCTTATGAACAAATTCACAGAGTTTTAGTAGAAAAATGTTTGTGAAATTTCAAATAAAAATTCAAATATGTAAACTCCTAAATATTGATTGAATGGAATCTTATAACCTTTGACAATAGTGTAGTGTAGGTATGAGGATAACTCCAAAATATATCTGCGTGCTAGAGATGTTTTTTCAGCAATCTCATAACTTACTGCTGAAATTCTGATCTCACTGATATAAAAAATACCAAGATTTCAGCCATCGAACATGGGGAAAATGAAAAATTTCAACAATTTTCTATTATTTACAAATTTTTACAGAAGATGAACTTTTCTGAAGCCCTTTCACTAATCCTGTCTATTAAATTTGAAGAGATTAAGAAATCTTTGTGAAGAGAGAAACATTATTACTTTCAATGAAGACCGTATCGTGGTCCCTTCTGCAATTTAAAATTGAACACCAAATTTGACTCAAATTAACAGCTTGACTTTTTCATGGCTGCATACTTGTTTCAGCTTTACTAGTATACCTATGAAACTGAATACCTAAGAGTACAGAAAGTTAGAAAATTCCCCTTACTGTACTCTGCTGTATCTTTTGTCCTAGGTCTATTTATGGTACCAATTAGTTAATACTGTCAATTAATTTTAGAGATGGTGAGGCAGGCTGATGATAAAAAGGCTCAGGGTTAAAAAGAAAACTTCTCAACTATTGTCTCACTTGCCCATGTATCTCCTCTTCTTCTTATAAAACCATTCAATATGAAGTATGAAGAACTTCCTTAAAAAAATTTGTTACTATGAAG
>VWZD01010833.1:41998-91900 GCA_013396695.1 Sakesphorus luctuosus
GTTGACAAAGTTTTCTCAGGTTTCATTTAAATTTTGGCCTGAAGCACACCGGACAAATAGATGATGTCATCAAAATCAAGCCTGACAGATATTTCAGGAGTGTGTTGAAAATAACATATCTGCCATCCAAATGTTTCTTCAAACCAAAACCCTTGGAGATAGGAGAACCCTTTCAGATATGCATGTATGTGCATGTGGGGTGTATATGTGTTTACATAATTAACACACAATAAAAGGAAATTAGTATTAAGGGAAGACTAGTCAGAAGAGGATAATTATTTTTGGATGGCAGATGGCATTTTTTCTGCAGAGAATGTGACCATTTGCTGAGATTTCCTGAGATTTCTGAGCAGATCTCCATACCTGATCACTTTTCAAGTTCTGTATCAGGTTAAAAATTGGTCTAGAATATGAATTTTCTTCTGAGAGTAATAATTGGCATACTATCTAGTAATAAATCCATTATAGTAGTCTATGGGAATTCTTTTATAAATTACTAAATATATGTGAATATGTAAATATGTATGTGAAACTGCAATGTATAGATAAGTAAGGCCTGCCACTGTCATTGAAAGGTGATGACCTTTCCAGTTCAGTACAGCAGAGTTTAGAAATATCTTCCTCCAGGATAGTATGGAGACACCAGTATATTCCTGAGTAGAAACACAAAAATCAGGAATTATTCTTTTAGGAAATCAGACTGACATGAATGTATCTGGGTAATTCAGAAGGGTTTTTTCTTCTACTGTAATTTTTAAAATACATTTTTTCTTTCCATCTTGACTCTTTATCATGTGTGAACATTTTGGTATGCTATTCATCTCAGCATTTGCTCAGTGTTTCTGTCTGTTTCCAGTTCCAAGAACTGACAGCTGCCTCAGTTGATCACCAGCTCTGCTCACAACTTCTCTTGAGAAATTGTTCCTCATTTATTGGAGTGCTATGAAATATTCTAATGCCTAGTCTTTCAAATAAAGGGAGAAAACAAACCAAATTAAAAGAAACACCTGAGTGATTTCAGAGTTATGTTTTATTTCTACAGTCCTGTCTGGTCTGCTTGGGACTTGTTAAATGTTATAAATAGAGGCAGCAAGACAATTTGAAATAAGCGATGAAATGCACTCTGTTAAGATGCATGAGACGTAAAGGTATGTGTCTATAGTCCTTATGGGTAAATTATGAACCATTGATCTAAATTCTCCACCTAATGGTCAAAACCCCAGGAAAACATGATTTGCAACAACAGTAAGAATTCATACTGAAGAGTCAGCCTAAAAACTGCTGAAGCCATTCCATTCTGTATTCAGTCCCTTCCTTCTTAAATGTAGTTCTGTACACATGGAATGGCAGTTCTAAAGCATCACAGCAGAAATTTTATTTAATGCTTTCTGTGCCAGATGTTCCATCCTTCAACTAATCAGCAATACAATAAACATGAAAAATAAGGCCTACTGAAGTTTCAGTCAAAATACTCTCTATTCTCTCTTTCACATGAGATCACAGAAGAAAATCGCAAATTAACACTCAAAATAAAACATAATCTACCTAGGACATTTCAAAAAGAAGTTCCAGTGACTTAAAATAATTTATTTCATTTTATTTGGAAAAAGCTTACTAGAAAAAAAACCCCCAACACATAAGAATACACCTGTAAAGTAATTCAGTGTTCAATACTAGAACATAGGTATCATATCACAACTGTACAACCATGTTATTGAGTCCAAGAATCTATGTGACTTGTTTCTTTGCATTAAATCTTCAGAATGATTTACCAGTGACATTTATAGGAAAAAAATTCTTCTTTTTAAGTTTATATAAAGTTGTTACTCTGGAATGCAAAGTGAAAGGTATAGTCACATTATGGAAGATAATGATTTCTTTGTGGCTTAGTCTCCTTGCTACTATAGGATTAAGTTTTCTCTAGGATCAACCTCAGTTCTTAATATTAAAGATAATATGGTGAACAATACAAAATCTCCTAGGAGCATTCTTTGGGACTATAAATTAGTTGATTAGGACAAATTCCAAGTGTTTTCATATTTGTTTTCCAGAAACATTGGAGAAATGCTCTTTACTGGCATGAATGCTATCGAAAACAAAGTTAAATTACCTTTAATATTTGTGCTGAAGGTGTTTGATCTCTCATCAAATCAGGGATCAGGAATAATTCATAGACTCATAGAGCATCAGGTTTAAAGGGACCTCAAGTTTCATCTCAAACAATCTTTTTTGACAAAAACATGGTCTAGGCAAGATGGCTTAGCATCCAATCCACATGACTCTTAAAGGTGTCAAATGTTGGGGAATCCGCCACTCCATCAAGGAGATTATTCCAATGGCTGGTCATTCTCATTGTGGAAAGTTTAATTACAATATGAATATTATAATTGCATAATTGAATTTATAACCTTTTTAATTGATCCACTGTTTATATGTATGTATGTAAGTATGTATGGTTCGGCTTAGCAAACGAAGATTTGGGAAGGGCTCTCCCCATGTGGTAGTGACCTTTGAGCCTGCACAGTGGAGGTTTTAGGTGAGGCACAGCCTGTGCAGAACTGGCTCCACCCTTTAACTCCTAAGGTTCATTTGCCACAGCCGAGCCAGCTTGGACGGTGACAGTGAAGTCCTCAGGACTAGAACCTACAGCCCCCGGCATTCCCAGGAGGTCTCCCATCCAAGTACTAACTGGGCCTCACCCAGCTTAGCTTCTGAGATCTGATGGGATCGGGCATCAGGGAGGCATTTAACTGCCTATAATCCAGTGTGTACTGTAGGGGTAAATACCCTTTTTGCCAGAATCACTTGAAGGAGACAGATGTTGCTTAGGAAGTCTTACCTGCCTGGAAAAACCCTTTCTCAAAGGGTGGGTAGGTGAGGTCTTTTTTCCTTTCCCTTCTGCATTCCAGAGAAGGCTGCAGGCTCTCTTTCTCTGGTACGTGGAGAGATAAGCAGAGGCTGCAGGCCTCTGCATCCAGCAGGGAGAGCCAGGGCAGGGAGTGTGGGCAGAGATAATAAAGCCCAAACAAGTCATGGGAGGTTTGTATTTCCCCAGGCCCAGTGTTTTTTGCAGCTGGTGTAGCTTCCTTTGTAAATTTTTAGTGTCCTCAACTTCAGAATAAACGTTCTTGGATTCTTCCCACTGCCTTGGAATTTTTGGGAGTACCTGTGTGTATCTTACTTCACAGCACAAAACATGGTTATTGTACAGATAACATTCATTGCAAAAAGACAAGAAGAAAAGCTAATAAATTTATTTACTGTAATGTGTTAGTGAATTTGTCTGTTCTACTATCAAGGTATGAAGGGGTGTTCTGAAGCTTTCTTAATATGTGAACTTAGATGGGGAATAAAGAATCAAATTTTATGGATATATTGTCTGACTCTGTAAATGAGGGCAACAAATTAAGTAGAACAAAATAAAAATTATTGAAATTCAAAATGTTTCTATTATTGTTTGTTTCAGCTCTTCCTGTACTTTGCCTAATTTGGCAGTCACTTCTGAGAGCTAGCATCAGAGTTAACTTTCAAAAGAATCAAATTAAACTATAAATTACCAGCACTGTCTCTCTAACTTGATTGAATGTGGATGACAGCAAGAGATGTCAGGAAACTGCCACAGGAAGGTTACAAGAAAAGGCTCTGAAAATCAGGAATGCTGATTGGGTGAAATTCAAAGGCATTGAAATTGTAACCTGAAGGACAAAATCTACATTTAATCTCATATGCATATCTATGCTCTGAGTTTCTTTGTTCTGCAACCAAATAAAAATGCCATGAAAGTACTGACTTGGCAGGTCTTCCAGTGCTCACATTACTGAAAGGACTTCAAATCCAAAGTTATTTGAGCTTTTATTTCTTGTAAGATTTTCCAGGGAGAAAAAATTCTGACAGTTGTTAAAATCTTTCAGCTGGCTATTCTGCAACCATAAAGTCATGAAAGGATAAAAATCTTCTTTCTCTCCTTCCTCTTCACACTTTCTGAATATGAAGGTGGTAGTGAATGGCTGCCATCTGTGAGATACAGATTTCTAAACAATTCCTCCTGGATTAAAATTTGTATATCATTTGGAACCATGAAAACACAGGTCTAGATCCACCGCATAAGGCTCCTCAAAAGAAGTGGACCAAAGTGCCTTGGCTTTTGAAATCGATCTTCATTCACTGTAGAGATACAAGTATATTTTTTTTCTTCATTCTCACTGACTACAGATGGATGTGTACTGCAGTCTCAGGACATCTGTCTAAGCTTGTAACTTCAAGTCTAATGATATCTGTTGGCTTAGAGACTCTTCAATGATTTATTTTGGTCCTGCTTCAGTGTGACTGCTGAACAGTCTGGAACTGAGAAATCTTACAAGGTAGCAGGATGCACAGTCTTCTCAGTGGACTATATCCAAATTCAGTGTCGCCCGTACAGATCAATTAATCATATTTGTTCTAGACCACCGTGTCTGGGCATAATCAAGGTATATATATTAATTACTAGAAACAAAAAGTGAAGGACTATACCCTTCATGCTTTTGGATCAACTTTCCACTGGAAGAACAAAGAATGCTTAAAACATTAATGGGGAGCACAGAAGTCCTGCAATGAAGGAAGAAAAAAAAAAAGGAAGATTAGCCATATTTTAATACCAGACAAATGGGAGGAGAGAAACCTGTTTACAAACACAAACCCACTTTTCAGACCTCACTTATGCAAAATTAATAATCTAAACATGTGCATACTGATTTGATTTCCAGTCACAATTCAGAAGTCAATACTGTTTAAGAAAATAGTGTACAATTTATATCTAAACAGTGTTTGTGCACCTATTCTACAAGAACTGAAGCCAAATTCCAAACTCTGCTACTCAGCCAGAGAAAAAGTCATGATGCAGAAGTTACCCAAAAAGAATGCACAATAAAAAATATTTGTAACCAAAACTTTCCATTCTCTGCTCATTATTAAAAAGAAAGAAAACTGCAAAACCTACCTAAGAATAACTTGGACCTTGACTGAATTGAAGTTAGCATTGCTACATCATTCACTCCTACATAACCATGGGAGAAACTGTGTTCCTTTACTTGGTTCTTCTCACAGGACTGCCTCCTACTTATCCTTCCTCTTGCAAATAAAATATATGTACTTAAAGATTTTAATTCTACCTTTATCCATTGTTTTTCCCAAATTCTGACAAAATCACTTTCAAACTATTCAAGAAAATGTCATAAAAATGTTGTCTATGTAATTGAAACATATACTTGATAATACAATACGATTGTAGAAAAAAATTATTGAGGAAAGGAATATTATATTTAGTGTTCTAAATATAAAATATTCAGTGGAAGCTAGTAAAAAAGAATCACAATATTCATCAGAAAATCAATTTCTATGTACTTGAATACTGTTCTACAGAGCATTTTTTTTATTTTATTTTGAGTATGTTTTCCTCTGTATCTGCTCTGCCTGTTTCTGGTTCAATTCTAGAAGGTATATTTGAAATTTAATGGTAATCAAAATTATAATACTATAGCTGCTTCCATGTAAAATATTTATCATAACAGATTTTCAAAATTATCCAGATACAGCTCAGAAATGCTTCTTAGATGAGGAACTCTGAGCTTTGTTTGTTGATGAAGTGCTGGGAACCATCACTGTAGAAACCATAAAAGATGAACAGCAGCAATGATGACAATAGCAAGATATGCTGAACCCTGAAGTAGGATTTTTGGAGCTGCAGAAATTAAGGTATTATGGGGCTGTTCTTATAAAGCAATTGTAAAACTAGCACAGCTTCTGAACTTAGATATAAAGTATATTGAGGACATTTGAGCACTGAGAATGATGATTTGAAATGCAAGGTATAATTGCAAGCCATAAATAAATACATGTGGCATAATACATCAAATTAAAACTCTAGTAATTCAATCCCAGTGAGGTCCAGTCATTCCCTAGAAACATATACTGAGGGAAATTAACAATATGTAGCAAAAATGGAGAGAATATCAAAATTCAGAGGCAAAGTGACAGGACAGGGTACACTAGCAACGCATAATTTGTGGTTCGTATTGTTACACAAACAATATCACACTCTAGAAAACATTCCAGGAAAAATGCAGTTGGTTTGCAGATGTACAGTCATTTTATTTTTGGGCAAACAGTTTACCATGAGCAATTGGCGTCCAGCAGAAACAGCACTCAGGAAGCAAACAAGTTATAAGAAACTAGACAGAGAAAAATGCAAAAAAAATCAAGTAGCTAACAGAAGCAATGGCCAAGTGCATTTAAGTAAGATCATTTGCTATCATTATAGTAAGCACAGAGAAGTGCAAAACATATTGGAAGATCCATGTATTTGGAGAAATTTAGATTCATAGTTCATAGTAAGAAATTATACTAAAAGATATCCCATCTTGCACATATTTGTTTTCTTACAAGGTCACGCAGTGACACCTTCAGGAAAGGAGCATGCACCGTGTCTCTGGGAAATCTCTTCCAGTGTCTCATCATTCTTATATTGAAGAATTTCTTCTTAACATCTAATCAAAACCTACTCTCTTTCCATTTAAAGCTTATCCTTATCCTGTCACTGTATAGAATCCTTTGGGCTGGAAGGGAGCTTAAAGATCATCTACTTTCAACCCCCCGCCATGGGCAGGGATACCTTCCACTAGACCAGGTTGCTCAAAATCCCATCCAGCCTGGTCTGAGGTATTTAGACGATTAAAAGTTTAGTAGAGAAATGTCAAACTTCATTTGATCTTTCCTCAGAAATGAGAATTCATCTGTTCTTCTTGCTGGGTGAGAAATGAGACAACACGATAAGCAGAAGAGTAATTTGTACATTGTCTGAGAACCTATCTTTGTAAACCAAATAGCAAAAGCTGCTCTTTCCCTCACATTTTTTTTTTGTTACATGGTGCAGTGCTAAGTAACTCGCTCAGAAGTTCATAGTTTAGCTATTGGCATAGTCAACACACTGGTCCTATTTCAAGAAGAAATGTTGATAGAGCAGGGACAAAGCTGAAATGAAATTACTTGCTAGCTGCAAAGCCAATGTTGTTAAGGAATTGGCCCAAGTAAATTAAGTAAGAAAATATTTTTTTGAATGAGGTAGAGCTGCAATCTCTCAGCCCTTTAGGCAATTCATAATTCCTGGTAATTTTTGCCAAGTTTTGATAAGGCACTGGGACTGACCCTCTAGGGGCCTTCCTTTAAAAGGTTGTATATTCAGAATCCCTACTGGCATTTTCATCTGGTATGCCCTGTCCATATTCTGCTTCCTTGCATATCTTTCTTCTGTAGAACAAGGTAATGCAAGTTTTTGTCAAAACTAGATAAAGCTGTGATGTTATGATACTATTACAATCAGGCTGGAGGAATTTTATAGATAGAAATTCAAGGTATGGAAAGAATAGTAGGGGAGTGAGAAGTATATCAGCTTTAAAGTAATGTTTTTAAGAGCATATTTCAGCTTCTAAAATTTTTCAAGATATTTTTAAATAAAAACAACTTCTTGTGCCAAATTTTTATTGCAGTGTTGTTCCATTTTCTTGCCCACTCACTTCAGTCGAAGATGACAGGCTTGCTTTGACAAGGTTTTAATTAGTTTCTGTATGTGATCTTTTTGTACCATGTGGCTCTGAGATTTTCTTTGTGTATTTAAAAAACCCAAACAATTTAAGCAATTGCAATTATTTACCTACATTCGTTCTAACATTCCCAAAACAGATGGCTTTGACATTTTTTTTTTTTAATTCTTTGTGTAAGAGTATGGTCGACATATATAAATATCTGTCATTGTTATTTATATTCAACAGCAATACAAACACACATTGCCCTTATATATGTTTATAAAAACAATACTGTCACACGTATAGAAGATATATATATATAAATATGTGTGGGTGTGGGTGTGTGTATGTTTACTGTTGTCATTCCACATCATTTGGGTGGACATTTTGCTCTCTAAGCATCTGTATTAGAAGAAGAAACAAAGATAGACAGGAGGTCAGCTGAAGGATTTTCAGCTGTTAAACTCAATTATGAGCAATCACTGAAACGAATTTTAAAATGCCTTTCCTGAAGGGTGTATGTACTCTGCTCTTCCAATACCTGATGTGACAATACTTGGAGGAACCTTCTGAGAGGAAATAAGCTCTGCTTATTATTTTATTTGTTCAAAGAGGAGTGGAGCTTGTATTGTTTTAGGGTTTTCTTTCACATCAGTTTCCTTCAGTTTTCGTGGGAGCATTAAGAACTGCTGTTAAGTATACCATAATATCCTGTATTCCCAAGAAGAGCTATTAATCTGACAGGAGCAATTAATTTACAATAAACAAAGCATAGAAAAATGTTTTATTCAAAGTTGCAACAATTTAAAACAGCAAAATGAAATGTCAGAGGACAATTTGGTATAAATTACAGGGGAGGAAACCCAATGGCTCTTCTCAAGAGAAAGTGATTGATTACTTTTTTTTTTTTAAACCCATGAAATTCAAATAAAAGAAAGATATTTTCCCTTTCAAGTCCTTTCTCTTAGTCACAGAATAGATGCTGACTTATTTCCAATTATTTAATTATCTGCTCTTCACAGTTTCTAAGTTTGTAGACTGCTTCAGACTGCTCATTATATTCTTTCTAAGTAATCAGAGTAAAAATATTTCCACCTCTCTACTGAATCCATAATTGAAAGTCTTTTGAATTAATTCTACAAACAGTGTTTACTAGCTACAATTAGAACCAAAGGTATTGTTGGTAAGGATTTCTTTTTAACTTTTTTTTTATTCACAAAATTAGTGCTCCCTTCTCTCTGGAATCTTCCACTTGCAACAAAAACAATTTTAAAATGTAGAACCTGGGAGAGAAAACCACTTAAGTGTATGACTAAATTAGTCATAATTCACAATAACATATTACCACATTCATACATTTTAACCTTGAAAACAACAATTAGATCACCTATCCTGACACTTTAAATACTAAAACTGCAAAATGGAATGCATTTTTCCCTTTAATAAGTTCTGTACGTTGTCTTTAGAGTAAAAAAATCTTCCAGAAATCTGATATTGACTTCACAACCCCAGGTTATGAGGTGTTCATCAGTTGAATGTTTTTACCCATAAATACTGTGTGAAGGTAATCTTTGATTTATAGGATTTAAATATATATTAAAAATTAAGGAATTATGTTCTCTGAAGGAAACTATTTGGGTTAGCAGGACATTGAGGGATAGAAGAAACAGTTAAACTGATTCAGAGTATTTCATTTCCAGCACCCAGAGAAAACCCAGTAGAGAGCATGTTGATTTAAATCACCCTTGCTGTCTGTCATTGTTTATCGAGGTCTCAGCAACCTACAGACAAAAAGCATTGTGCAACAAATACTCACTGCTCTATTGGTATTCTTTCCTCATAATACATATGTGTATACATATAATGCATGAATACAAGGCAGATGAGGAAAGTTTCTTTACTTACTTCCAGGCAGAAGGAAAACATGGACATGGAAATTAAATGTTGGCCTGCAGGAATTATGGGGTTTGCATTCAATTAAATAAAATAATAGACATCTCAAGTTGAATTCTCAAGGCTGGGTCAGGACTCCAATTGTGATTTCAACAAATTTCTGGGTAGCAGTTAAAAATAACCTTTAACAAACAAAAAATGCAGAGTTAAACTTTTCAGAAACAAATAACATATTTTTCAATGAGAATCAGATAATAGATAGTGTATTTGCCAAACAATAAAGCTTTTTGTCTTGGTCCCAAATCCTGATTGATTCCCTGGCAGTCCATCTTGCACATACCTATATTAATTAATTCTCTTTTGCTATTAGCTGTGCATTTCCCTTTGAGACAGAGCCCAGATGCAACTCCTTGCACAGCATGCTTCTGGGACCACAGACTGCACATAGTGTAAGCAGAGAAGGGCAGAGCTACGTAGCCATTCTTCATTCTCTAGGATTATTCCCAAGGACCTTTGAGAACTGTCAGTCCCCTTAATGCCACGTCCCAGGCCTGGCATGATACGTAATTATAATAGCATTCATGTGGGCAGAAACACAATCCTCCCCTCATTTCAGGAATTTCAAACTTCGATGATCTAAATGACTCATAAGTATGTTTTAGAGCCACAGAAATGACCTGGTAGACCCAGAGGACATGCAATTCAGAGTGCTGTGTAGTGTGGGCACAGCTGACCTGCTCTGGAAACCCTCAGCCAGTCTGCTATGCATCTTCCCACCATGGCTGGTAGCAGATATGTGAAAGTTGTCCATGTTTCTTGACTGAACAGGATCAGAAATAAAGACAATCTGTCTAGCCTGTGATGTGGCCTAAGAAGTGATGAGCTCACCAAATACTGCCTTTCCAGAGCAAGACAGATATTGAATTCTCTCTCTTGGTAAATCTCACCTGAAGCCTGCATGTAGACTTTGCATTTAATAGCCAGTACAGGCAGATTCTGCTCACTTCTTTAACCCATTTGTACTTTTATGTAAATCTGCTCAGTGAGTATATGACTAAAAGATCAAGAAATCACTAGTAATTAGACAAGTGTAGAAATATTAGCAAACATATCATCTCTCCAAAGCCAAAATTATATCTTTTGGAAACTTATGCAAAGGGAGATGGAAGCTAATAGCTTTTCAAAACTCATGCCTAGCTGTAAAAAAAGAAGTTATTGCTCTATAAAAATGGAAGATCTCATAGGAGAGTATCACTGCAAAATCATATTACTGAGAGTTTACAATATTTACAAACACTTCTTGTCTACATATACCAGTAAATTATAAATTACTAAAATTACATGGGCGCATGAAAAAGAAATTATCTCAGAACACATTGTGATGCAATATTTTTTGATTTTCAGTGCTTAGACACTCAATTTTTTTAACTGGAAGTCATTTATTTTCTCATAACTTAAGGGCATTAAATAAGTTACGCTGCACAATATTGCAATGTAATATCTGACTTTGGTTACAAAAAATTAGTCAAGACATGAACCAGATTTTTTTTTTTTTAATGAGAACTCACACTATAAGCTAATTGATAAAATTTCTTGGGGAGAAATAACTAATGTAATCTCTTAGCTCCATTCCACCGTGGGCTTTTATTTATTCAGTTCACCTTCATACAAAACTCTGCCAGGAGGGCAGATCATCACTGTTCTTGTAGCTGGTAGAGATTTCTTTAATGCAAGCAGGAACTGTGGTGCACTAGGTAAGCACAGAGGGTCCTTCTCCATAGCTGACTACTGGAAAATGACAGCACCTGATGGGAAGTCAGAAACAACAGGCCCGAAGCAATATGTTGAAAGATGGAATTCGGACACCCAAGGCTTGAGACTGTCACCGTGCTATGTGTCAAGCTAATAAAACAGAACCAGACTTGGCAGGCGATGAAGCTGGCAGCTCCAGGAACATCCTTAGGGCACAACACGACTGTGAAGAAATCACCATTGTGCACAAATGGTGAATTTTTCAAATCTATCTTCAAGTCAGAATTATTTGGTTTTATGTGGCTGCTCTTTCTCTAATTTGGGGGTGTAAAAGACTTCCATTACTTCCAAGGCTGTTAGACATGCAATGCCTGCCACAGTCTTAATATATAGATTATACTTAGCTATCCCTTCATATAGGAATGACGTGATGCCCCAGGGACAGGATTTATAAGCCTTAAATAAAGTAACTAGGAATTTACGAATACTTATTTCTTAAAATCTTGAATTAAGACCTAGACTTTTAAACCTTTCGGGAATAGTATAACACATCTGTAGCTTAAAACCTGTGCAAATATGCATGTTGTTGCTTATGTAAATTGGTATGAAAATTTATAAATAAATCTAATTAGCATAAGGTATTTATTTCATCAAATAGTAACAAACAGAGGTAAAAAATATATATGACACCAAGAATGAAATAATGATTTTCCAGCTATGGAATACTCTGTCTAGTAAGGTGACTAGTTTACATATATCTATTTCCTGAGAGAGTGAGCATATTTATTCATTTTTTAGTTGTGTCAACTTGAAAAATTACCCAAGAACATGTTAGTTAAATCACAAAAATAATTGAATAAAATTCATGTCAGCAAACTAAACACAATAAAAAAGTACTTTTTTTAAAATGTTTTGTAGGATTAGGTCCAAATGGCCTAACTTTCTCCTTTATCCCTTTTCCTCGTATGTCCTATTCTGATTTCAGGCATTGACAAAGACCCAACTGTTAGAGACTGAAATGGTTAATGACTTATGCATTCTAGGAGACTTTGCAGGCTTTTGACTTTTGCATTATACCCCTGATGGGCAGTTTGGGCCCATCCCTTCCTCCACTGCTAAAAGTGTCCAGCCCTGAAGAGGCAAGAAGAGCCATTACCTTGCCTTCCACATGAACCTGGAGCCCATTATGAAAGGTGGGAAGAATATTGGGGGTTCATAGCCTGGCTGGTGACACTACTTCATGGAAAACAACCCCCTGCCTCAGGGGAGGTGCAAAAGGCATGGTGAGGGTATATATATGGACTGGTGACTTTGGGGTTTTGAGGGTTCTGTTCCTGGCCCCCCACTGCCTGCAGATGGAGACCATGGCCTTCAGGACTGCTGATATGCAATGCTGGATCCCTGGGCAGTGAATATGTGAACCTTTTCATTCTCGTGTTTTCTCATCTCTTCTTTTTCCTTGCTATCCTGGACTCTTCTCCTGTCTTTCTTCCCTGTGTGCATCTTCCCCCCCCACCCCGGTTCTTTTCTATTTCAAATTATACAGAATTTTTAAAATAAACACTGATTATCTAGTGTCGTTTCACTTTAATTCACCCCAAGGGAATTATTGATAACAACCTAGATTACCCCTGTCCCCCTTTCCCAGGAGCAGGTCGTAACACCAACGATGAACCATCAAGAAACATTTCTTTCAATAAAAACTAAGCAATAGAACTCAAGAATAAAATTAGTTGGGATAACCTATTACTTAGTTCTGCATCCTAGTAAAACAATTCTACAAATATTTCATAATCAATAAACATATTTTTAGTTTTATTTAATGCAATTAATTATATGGCAATAGGAAGCAGCATTACTTCTACTTAAAAAAATTTTAAAGGCTATTCCCTTCAGATTTGCACTGAGTCCTGTACCTGGACTCTAACAGAAGATCCCATAAGACAGCCCCAAAAGTTGTTCTAACTTAGTAAATTGAAATCTTAGAATGAAAACATGCCTGCATATTTTTAGCATAAAAAAATTTCCTGCAAAATACTTGGTGCCATAATGTTCCCTTAGATTTTAATAATTTACTGTTGAGATACCCACTGTCTACTGTCAAACCAAGATTTTACTTCAATCTGTTATCTTAAAGAAAAGGGAAAAAAAATAGTGCCAAAATACCTCTGAAAACTTCTTGGAAATCCTCTTTCTCGGTTCATACAGTGCCAACAAAATGAGCAATATTAGAATGAGGAATTAGATGAATGAGTTAAAGTATTTGGAAAATGAGAAATCTGAAAAATAATTACGAAGCTCAACGTTTAGTTATATATATTTTTTCTAATAAAACTTATGAAAGCACATTTATTCTATTACTGAAGAAAGCTCAACCAGACTTTTTAACATTCATTACTATTATTTTCTTTTGCAGTAACAGTAAGGAGGCATAAGATAAAAAATCTATAGATAACAGTCTAAAAATTGATTTAAAGACACAATAATCATGATTTAAGTTTAAAGAGAAGTCACTCTGGAAGATTCTATTCTTCTGCTGTTCAGTTCTTAATTTGAAGTGGATGACTAGAAAGAGAGAAAATAATTCTTTTTTTCAGTAAACCCCTGAGAATCAGATCATGTCAATAGAGATCCCTTCTTTTGGAAAAGTGAATTTGAGACTGTTATTTTTCCTAAAGCTTTCAGGAAAGTCTCAGATGCACTTTTCCTAGTGAAGGTTAACAAGTGGACCCTATTTGAAAGAACAATTGCATAAGGGCAAAAGTAGAATGACTAATGCTAAGTTCTGTGCATATTTTTTGGATGGTTGGGTTTGGTTGTGGGTTTGTTGTGGGTTTTTTGTTATTTTGTTGGTTTGTGTTCTGTTGTTTTTATTTTATGAAAGCGTCTGTTGAATAAATATTTTATTTTTAGTAAATGGAATCATTCTGTATTTTCATTATTGACTTAGATAATGGAACAAAGAACATACTCATTAAATTTCAAGGGAATGTGAAGCTCAGTGGCACAGTATAGAAGGAAAGGTAAGCGTCTGAAGTTATTGTGACAAGAATTTACCAAAGTACAGTCATGACAAGTTAGTGCGCAACAATTCTTCAGAAGAGGATCTGGGAATATGAGACAACTATCTCCAATTTGAAGAATTTCCTGAGGAAAAAAAGGTGAATACTTTATTAGATTATATAAACTGGAACATTGTCTGGAAAAATTAATGAAGTAACTCTCCCCACTTAATAATGACAAGCTTAATACAAAAATATATGTAATCTTCGGTGAAGTGCTTTTTAGGAATAACTAGATTGAATGAGCAAAGGAGTTTAGAAGAGAATAAGAATGAAGAGAAATGTAGGCAGTGTGGCCTAGGAGAACATTTTGAAATGGTGAAATAGAGACATCGAAGACTGTACTGCAGGGGAAGAGAGTAATTTCTTTTCCACCTCTGTTGCAGGCAGGAAAAGTAATGATGAGCTCACACTGCAAGAAGAGATATTCAGATTAACAGCCCAATGGTAAATTTAGGAAAGCACAGGAGCAGACAGTTTGACAAGCTGTGGAATCTCCATCACTGGACATAACTGAATAAATATATTTCAGGAATGATGGAGATGCTACCTGATTTTTGCTCAGATGAAGAGAATGGACTTCATGACCATGTCATTCCATCTCTGTTTTTCTGCATTTTATAGCCTATATCCTGAATGCCACACCACACATACAGACTTTGTATTGGAGTTGTGTTATTAGAAGCTATTCCAGAGAAGCGTTTCTGGAAATACACAGCATATAGGGATTACGCTTCTGGTTCCGTTGTTTACATAAATTAATTAGACCTGTTGTTTGTCCAGTTTTGTAATCCAGTAGCTTCTTAAAATATGGAGTAAAAAGAACTGTTTGACTTCCACACTCTACTTGTAGAGTTTTAATACGTTAGGAGCGCTTGTAAGGAAAAAAATCAACACATAACATGACCACATTTCAGAAATATTAAAAATTTCATCTATACTTGTTTAATTAGCAGCATTGCAAAACTGTAGAGAATAACTTGACACTGACCATTAAAACTCTCCAATATATTGATTTATATTCAAGTGAAAAAATATCCATCTGATTACAGCTAGGTATGGAAATATGGAAAAAATGATAGTTTTTAAACTGATTAGATAATTGTCACAAATTTCCTTGATAGTCTTGTGTTGAGACACACAGGAATGTCTCATCTTTCCTGGGACATCTCAAATGGCACTACACACTTACATTAGAAATAGGTAACCTGAATCCCTTTTACCCAATGCTTTGTTATTGAAGTTACCTTTAAAAGGTATCTTTGTCTCTCTTTAAAGAGTAATTTTTATCTTCTGCTGTTCTGAGCTCTAGGTTTTGTTGAATGGTATGAATCTGGGGGACAGGAACCTGTTAATTGTCAGCACAACATATATGCAGGGCACTTATTCCCATTGTAAGTGACTTCAAAAATAATTGGCCAAATAAAATTATGTCTTTTGCAGAATACAATATATGTTAATGCAATGGGCAGACCGAACCATCGGCATCACCTGGGAATTTCCATATGGGACAGAGAATCCAAATAAAGTATGCTACTTCTTGTCATGAAAGATTCTGTAATGAGGGTCTTGGATTGCACTTTTAGACTTTAATGCTTCTTTTAACCTTTGGCCTCACACTCAGTTTAAGACAAATTGCAAAATATTTATATAGCTCAAACAACCAGTTCAAACTATTAGAATCTCTTGGATTCCCACATTTAATGCAGATTTCAAAACCCACCTATTTGGAATAGATTTGGTACCATCACATGGGAAATCACAAATGCTATCTTGCTTGCAGGAAATTAAAATTTTTAGGAATATGAAAAAATGTGCTAAAAAAAGGAAAAGAATAAGATCACTCTCAGATCAGATGTATCACTTGTAGGAAATGAAATAAAATAGCACAGTATTAGGAAATCTATAATGTGCTTACAGACTGTAAAGAGGTTTATTAACAGGTATATTTAAATTTAGAGAACACAACCATACAAAAGATAATAGTATTTCCAGATTTAAATTTAATAATTTTTTTTTTTTTTGTGAAAAACATTTTAGTGGGCTTCAACTGAAGCAAGATTTTCCAGGAAAATCGAGTTAATGCCAGCAACTCCTTCAATGGTTTAACAAACTGTGGCAAGTCTACAGCACATACGGTGTTTTAATTAGACATCATAGTAGCAGGAAAATTGATCTCCTCTTGTTGACAAGTGCCAGTTAGTTTAAGGTGAAGTCCCAGAGTGATTTCAGCTGGAAGGAGTAGTATTAGAGCATCAGCTCAGCTCTGGTCATGAACTGCTTGTGTTATTACTGAAGCTAATAAGTTTCCTTTCTCAAACGTGTACTTATGCGGCTGAACGGGTGAATGTCAGTAACCACACACTGGGATCCTGCTTAGTAAAACAGAATATTAAATACATTGATGGTATGCTACTTTCTAGGTCAAACTAACAGCCATTGAGCTATATATGGACTTGATCCTGCAGGTGCTGAATTGCTCCTCTGCTGTCATGACAGGCAGGGGATAAAACAGCCCTCAACCCCCCCTTTTGCATGTCCTCAATGCATAATAGGATTAAGAATTTAAAAGCCTGAAACTGCATCTGCCTCATACAGTGTTTTGTAAATGGTAGTGCTACTGAAGCTAAAACAAGGGTTGGTATGGAGAAATTTAAATAAGTCTGACAGCTACAGTGGTGCCACGGAGACTGAACAGACAGTGGCTTATCACAAGCTGCTGCAGTTTGGTCTGGATATTTATCTGTGCTGATGGAAAAGACAAAACCAGCAGTCACTCTGCTCTCCCTCACTTCTGTTCCTTTGCAGGATATAGCAAATCCCACCAACACAATCGACATTAAAGAGGAATACTATCTTTTTGTGGCTTTAGGTTTGCTTTCCTGGATCTTATTTTTTTCTTTATGCATCTAAAGGGTAAAAGGCCTTGTCACAAATGTGTTAGTTGTTATATACAAACTTTGTAATATGCTTTTTTCACAATGCTTCAGTGGATAAAGTACCCTGAAATTGAAGGTTTCATTTTCCTCCTCTCTGTGTAAAGATTCAAACCTCTCACTTCCAAAAAGTATTCCCTTGTCACCAGCCTACAAAATAAAATACTTTTGTAGGGCTACAGGGGCTGCACTATTGATCAGCAAGTGTGTGCAAAGTCATTTTAAGTTGAAGTGCTCACTTGTAACTACCATAGGAACTGGGTAGGGGACATGTGCTGGTGTATACTTGTGGTTCCTGCACAATATGCTATCAAAATATGGCTAAGGTGTACCTTATGTCAGGTAGTTAAAAATTACCACTGGGATCACCATTTGTAAATCACCATAAAAAATTTGAACATTTTAATAGAACAAAGAAACAATCTGATATTTGAGTATGTGAGAGAAATTAGCTTCTAATATTATTATGTATTGTTTATGTTTTCGATTTAAACGCTAGTGGGACCAAGGACTGTGACATTTTGTCTGGATTTCAAGAGTAAGAGTTCTCAATAAGGCTCCTAGTAATTAAAAGCATCTGGAAATTACTAATTGTAAGAAAATAAAGCATATTTTACATGTATTGCTATCTACCAAAAATAACTGGGACAAGTAATATACTTCTATGTGGAAGTATCACAGTGAACTGTATTTGGCTTCTCATGGTAAAACACATACTTAAGAAAAATAAAATAAAAATAAGGAACCTTTTTTCTGTGATAATTTTTTCTAGATCATGGTGAGATAGGATTTTTTAGAACAAATGACTGAAAAATACCACTTTCTGCATGTTTTATAGGTGGTGTCTTTGTTGGGATTTTATTTAAGAGAAGAATACCGTCATATCAGAAGCACTTTGAAGGCTTATTACATCTCAATAAATGCCTCTATTTATTAAAAAAAAAGTATGTGCTTGCATGTACTAAGTTTTGAAAAACTGCAGAAAGTTGAACAGAGAAATTAAATATTTCTGTTATCTAAATAAAATATTCCAACTTAATTCTACAAGGTTTTATTTTTTGAAAGGATTTTTTTTTTGTACATGTGTTGAAGTAAATGGATTTTTTATATTCAGTCTTCCTCAAGTTTTAGCATATTTTGCAAAGCATTCATATTGCTGATTTCAGCAAGCAGCCAGGGTTAAGGTCTGAAGAGATAATCAGCTTGAAAATCAGCTTAAAACCAGGTCACCGAAAATGTATAATGTTTCATGTAATGAGAATACCAGGAGAACTCCCCAACCATTTTTGTTAAAAAGGCGAGATTACTATTCCTTATATTCCTCCTCTTGTTCAGTTAGAAATAGCGCATGACTGCATTACGAGGAAGGCCTAGATACTGAAATAGTCTATTGCGTCTGGCTGACATGAAGTTAATTTTCCCCATAGAATCCTCACAGTGTACTGGTAGATAGGAAAGTGTTAATAAGACACCAGTACTTTGGCTACAGCTCAGAAGTACTGGCAGAGCATCAGCACTGTCTATCCGACACTGAACCATCACCAGTAGACTGGAGGTGGGCAAGATCTTGGCACGAAATACAGCCAGGACTGCTGGACTCAAACTGACTAAAAGGATATTCCATACCATATGATGCATGCTCAGCCATAAAAGGTAAGATAAAGTGTGTATGGGCATTGGGGGAGGGGGAATGGGCTGGGGCATGATGTTTGTCTTGCAGAGCAATGACTGCACATACTGACACCCTGCTTCCTGGGAAGTGGCTGTACATCAGCTGTTGATGGGAAATAGAGAATAAATCTTTTGTTTTCCTTCGCTTCCATATGCAGTCTTCGGTTTTGCTCTATTAAACTTCCTTTATTATAGGAAAATGCTGGAATCAATCCCAAGGAGGACAGTGCTGGAGAAACACTTTGAACAACTAAGAGACTTGCTTTGAAGTTTTAAAGTGTAGTTTTACTTGTAATAAGGTCTTTCTTGTTGCAATTCCCTGCCTGGTTCTGTTGTCTGTGTTGTGCTGAAGACCACCACACTCTGTTTATTGTATCCCTCAATCTTTCTTTGTTCTCTTGATGAGTACCCATTAAGTTGGTTTGCCTCGTCCTGGGCCAGGTGGTGCCTGCCTCCACTCAGGAACCCTGGGGTTCCTAGGGCTTCCAGGTACCCTTCCCCTCTCTGCCCTGCGATTCCAAGGTGGGAAGCCCCATATGTAAAACCCCTATGCCTTGTGGCTGAGGGGGCAGGGCCAGGGCTCCAGCCAGCCCTGCCCCTGTCCTAATTCCATTGGTTAATGCACCTTAGACCCTGCCCCTTCCTAAGTTTTCACCCAATCCAGCCCCAGATCTGGTATCTTCCCCCTGAGATCTTATAATATCTGGTGAATTGTCCCAATAAACTCTCTCTTGCCTGGACTGTCTGGACTCCTGATCTCTGTCTCCCTTCTCTGCACCCCCTCGGACTAGGGAAAAGACCCCTCTCCCTTCCCTCCAACACTGCACACTTTATCTCAACCCATTAGCTTCTTTCCAACTTATTTTGTCCCCTTCAACTCCTACTGAGGAGGGGAGTCATAGAATGGTTTGATGGGCACCTATAGTCCAGCTAAGGTCAACACATCTGTAAGAATAGATCTGCCTCTACACAGTTTCATGTAGGAGAAAGCACTGTTTTGCATCTTAATCTGAAGAAATGGCTTTTTAATTTCTGAAAAAAAATTTTCTGTTTTAGTTCTGAAGGTTCCTGGCTTACACCTCAAAGTCCATTAGTACAATTAAGATTAGTCCTTATCCAATACGAACTGCCATTTGGAGCAGGTATTTTTTTAAGGCATATAGAGAGGAATACAACAGCTCATTCATGCTGTGGCCCAAAATATCTTTTATGATTGTGCTGGTTTAAAGGTAAATCAGCAGGAGAAATGAACCCAACACAAAAGAGATTATAAGTCGGAGTTACAATTTAATAAAAAACATTACAATAAATGCAATTGCACAAAGAGGAATTGGTTTTAACCCAAAAACCCAGACATATAACCCAGCACCCTGGGGCACAAACACAATGGTGTTTGTTAGCCCCTGTGATGAGACCCACATGGTTCCCCCAAGTCCAAAGTAAAAGGAAGTGAAGGACCTGTTAGTGCAGAAGATATTCGCAGTCTGGTGAAGAGTGGTGGCCGCAGTCTGGTCGAGCGGTGGTCTCCTCCTGTTGACAATCTGTCCTCCTCTGGATCTGACAAATGGTACCTAGTTCCCAAACCCCCCGAGATTATATACCCTCAAATTCAGGTGGGAACACCCAGTACCTCTCCCAGGGCGGGGAGTTCCACAATGGGTGATCTAACTCTGTGAGTCATGGGGTATTTTGGAATTGCTGATGGCCCATGAGCAGACACACCCCCTCAGGCTGGGTGTGAAGGTGCTAACGACTTCGTGGAGATGAGGTATCACAGCTCTTATCTCACAGGCTTCTTTAACACCCAGATCACATCCTGAGGGGTTGGGTGTGCCCTGGACAGCTGCTGCAAATGGTCCATTGTTAACAGTTCGTGAGAAATGACATAGAGGGTTTTAGAATACACAGCTTTGGTCACACCCACACAGTGATAAACTGGTCCTGGCTTTCTGAACTAAGACAATGACATTTCATATTCTAATTCAAACAACGTTGCGTTACAGATGTAGTCACACAAAACACTGGGAAGATTGTTACTGTTGCATTGTTCAGGTCACTCTAAAATGTTATTTTTATGATCCTCATTGTTCTATGAAAGCAGATAAACATGAAAAAATTCTGATAGCAATACTTCAAAACATGAGCTGCTCAGGTCCTGTGGCTCCATCGTCAATAGACAAGGTGATTTTCTGGGTGAATTAGAACATGTGTACTTATAACTATGTCTGGAAATAATAGTGGAATAATATTTTCTAAAGTATCTTCATGCTTCTATGTAACTTTTGGTTAGAACTGATGGTAATAAGCAAAATATACACATTTAAGATGTATGTTGAAAGGTCCTTTTGAAGATATTCATAGGTCATTTGAATTCAAGGTAAATTTAGTTCAGACCTTTTAAAATTCCTAACAGGAGATGCATTCTCAAGCAAGAACGTTTCAGAGCAGATGTGCTTTTGTCTATGTGAAGATTCTTTTTTATCCTGAAATGGTCATCCATACTGAAAATATCCCAAAGAAATTAGCATAATTTTCTAAATTCTCTTCTTGCCTATGACTCATCCATAAAGACATTGCCTATATGCCCATGTTAAGAATTTATTTCAGTCTCAGAAGAAAATAATTCTACTTTTCAAAATGGAATAAAGAGCATCCGTAGATAAACACTGTTTTTAGAAATTTTTTTCAGACTTACTTTCTCTTCCAAACCTATCTTATATTTCTTTTGTGTGTGAGTTTTACAATTTTTTTTCCATTACCATTGTTAAGGATTTACATGTGATTTTTTTTTTTATTTAAGAGAAATTTTAATTGAAAGCAAAACAGTACTTGACACAGAACCTTTGTTTATTTATTCAGTGTGCTACATCTGGCTGCTACAAGTCAAAAAGCTTTCACTATTTTAAAATCTCTCTCATTTTTTTCCCTATTAGAAGTCCCAGAAAGAAGAGATTTTGTCACCAACTCTTCTTAATGAAGAATATTTTCTGATTATTTGCAGTATTTATATGCAAGCACAAACTCTATAGGCTATTTTTGAAGTTCTTTGTTTTCCTCTGCCAGTGAACCTGGTATGTATATTGAGTTCCCTGGCTACCCTAAAGCTGCCACAGAGGAATATATTTTCGAAGAGTGTAAGAGGAACCCTTTTTGAATGCAGAGTAGAAAACACATACAGAATAGTTGCTACTAGTACTGTTGTTTGGGTCTTTTTTATAGTTGAGTCTGTGCTGCCTCATCAGTAATCCAGTTGTCCCCTACTAGGCATTTTTAAGCACAAAACAACATTCCTTATGAATTTTTTGGTTTCCTCTTCTCTAACAGCCTAACTACATCTCTCCTGAACATCAGAGCACCAGTTTTAAAGTGGTTGCAGGAATAGTTTTCATTTAGGATTCTACTTCTAGGAAGATTGCAATAGTTTCCTGTGAATGCTTTTACTGATAGAAAAATCACTGATCTGTCTATACATGAAAAAGTCCTTCATAAAGACCATCTTTACACTACTGCCAAATGTAAGGTTTCCCTAGAGGACTAGGATGTCAGAATGGACAAAGAACACTACTTTCATACTGCTAAAATAGCACAGCTGCAAATTACTGCTGCTGTATGTGACACTGTGGATGCAAAAAGCAACACTTCAGAAGGTAAGCATGGTGAGATGATGCTTGGATAATGCAACAGTGCATTCTAAGATTGACATTCGCAATTAATTCAGCACCAGTGGTTGTCTAGACTAGTGTCATTATGTCATCATTTATTTACCTCATCCAACACTGCTGCTCTTTCGGAGAAGCTCCTTATTTCATACTTCACAGTTAGATTCATTCTTTCTGCTGTTCAACATAAGCATCAGGAATCTGGCCCCCACTGAGACTCCTGTTTCACCTAGCATGTATTACTGAGAATATAACATGATCCGGCCTATGTATTTTAAAGATTTTCTTGCACACTGGTGTTTCATATTCATATTTTTTGACCTTTTAGGATTAGCATTGCCTTTGAAGGAAGAGAGGAGAGAATCTAGCACATTTTCAAAAAAATTCACAGTCACTGATGGTTTTTTATAACCATATTCTCAAGTTTTACAACTTCCCTTTCTAAAAATTTCCTTTCTCTGCCTTTAGTTCAAAGTGGTAAACATGCTTTCTTTTTCTTCTTCTCTGACTCCCACTTACACAAGAGTAATCCCCTTTCTTGTCCACAGTCACATATATTCAAACTAACACAGGTACAGTGCATTGATTTCTCATATATCACCTTGGCTGATCGTGAGTTCTTATGCTCTCTTCTTCATTGTTTAATACTACTAAGTGTTCAAAGTACTGCAGAGTCCAAAACTCGTGTTAAATGAGGACCCAAGTATGTTATTTGCCATTACCTGAAAGACAGATAGAAGAGAGAGTATAAGGAAATTAATCACATATGTAATAACTTTTTTTAATCTTCTGACAAGTCAGTAACAGAATTGACATGAGTCTTATACCAAGATGAAATGTAGACCAAAGGTAGTTTGTGAATTATTACAGTGCAAAATGTAAAATGTAACAGAGATAAGAAAAGCATTGGCATACATTTGTAAATATAATCTTAAAACTGCAGTAATTACTTGTTTTCCCTATAATTATCTTAATACAAATAGATTTAAGAGGAGACAATTTTAAAAGAATTTTCTCTCCCTTAGAAAGTTTATTCTATATACTGCAAAGATTAGACCTAGACTTCAAGTAAGAAAAGGCAAATGAGCTTTCAAAACTAATCTGAAATCTTGTGCCTGTTTTGCCCCACAGAATTTACTGTATTCAATGCATTAGAATGTCTCGAATCATTGGTAGGCATTACCGAAAGCAGGCAGCAGGATCTGTTCCATAAGTAAGATACGAACATGTAAGATATGAACCAAATTCAGCTAGGTTAAAATGTTACCTTTACATCAACAGGAAAGCCTGGACTGTATGTTATATTTTAAAAATTAGGAAGACTGACTAGCAGAGATTCTCATTTCATTGGTATTTCTGGCACAATCCCTTGATGATTGTCTCTTTGCATGACAGAGATGGAGGATTTCCTTTTAATGCTACTGAACTTTGTACATCGAAACCTGTGTGTGGATGGGTGTCTGTGTGCACACACGTGTATGGCTGCATCTATGAATGTTCAAGGATATATCAGACAGGTTACAATTTTTTCCCTATTTTAACTCTTAGCTTTTCTGATATATAAATCATAGTTTGTATTTTTGGAAAGAATTACACAGGACCTAACCTAGGTGTGATACACTTATTAAAACTTAAGTGGAGGATTAACATCCAGCCACCTTGAAAGCAAGTTTCCTTTAAGACCTAAGGAATTTAAAACCAAAAGGATTATTCTATTATGAAATGTGACCTGTGATTACCATGGGACATGGAAATTTAATTTCTCATTCACTGTACAAAGATTGATTTCCAACTGATTCCATAAGATCTGTTTCTCCTACTGCTTACTGGATTTTTGAACACATGTTTCATGCTTTCTTCCATATTTTTTTTTATATTCATTCTATAAAAATTACTTCAAAACTATCAAATAAATGCCTGTCCTTGATATATGTCCACCAAGAGTCTTGACAACTCTTATCTGGATGAAAATTGTCAGAAAAACAAGATCTCGTACTTGCGAGGATTCTTATTTCCTGAATGCAAGCACCAGTTTTATTTAACTTCAGTTTAAACTAGAAGTGGAAAGCTCCTAAGAAAAAAACTGGAAATACAGTGTTACCTAACTGCAGTATACTGCTGCTCAATGAATTTAATCTTTTGTACTTCTGAAGTCTGTGGCTTCGGGAGACTCTTGACATGATCTCATATAGGGCTGAGGAGCAAGCATTAATTGTGTTATCACTCTTGAAGTGGCTTACTTGTAAAAACTATGAGGTTCAAGGACTTAAAGCTCCAGGTTCCAGCCCCACTTCCAGCACTCTAGGAGTCCATAAGGGAGGAGTATGGAAGAAATTACCTTATTCCAGTGACAAATGCTTCAGTCTTAAAGAAGTCTCAAAATAATGCTTGGTTTTGTGGTCAATTTTCTAAATGGTTCTTAGCTGCTTATCCATCATGCTAATAAATACTGCTTTACCATAACCTTTTCAGTTTTCTGTAGACATCTATCCATCTTTTATTAACTAATTTTTGGTTTTCAAGGTCTTAAAGGCAGTCACTCTCATTGTCTTGTTTATATTGCTTTGAACACAGAGTAGGTACCCACCATTTGTAGATGATGCTTTAGCAATCTTTCAATTCAGTACACTGGTAATTTAAACAGGAAAAATGTCACACAACAAATGAGAGTATTCTTACTAAAAAAAAAATATGTTAAAAAGTCTGACTTGCCCTTCAATTATATTCTAACAAAAAAATTTCCACAGATCTATCTAGTTATGTACGTTTACGGCAACAAGAGGAGATAAGAAAATACGGACTTCATTCCCCACTTTCCTATTACATGATCTGATAGAAAAAGCAGTGGGCAGTTGTCTTCCAGAGACAAAGTTACCATCATGCCACTATCACACATGAAAAATATTATCTGTCCACAGGGAAATGAATCTACCTTGTATTCTTTTCCATTTACCTTTTAGCGGTAAATGAAGTTAAACTCCAAGGGGAAACATACCTATACGAAAAGCTTTGCTTGCTACTCATGACAGTTTTGCAGAGCTGCAGTAGCTTTGAATAAATAGATGGACTCTCTTTTAGCTCATGCATTTTCAGTGGAATTGAAAAGTAATTTCTGCTTATGAAGCTACCTGCAGGTACATTGACATGAAGTTATGCTATTAGTTACACACGAGTACTCACAGAAGAGCTGGTTTCACCTTTTTCTTCTGTCCCACAAATGATCAGTAATTGAGAGATGGTTATGTATTGGCCTGGAAAGCAAAATACATAATTTTTGCACTATTTCTTTTAAAATATAAGGTGATTTGAAATAAAATAATTTTGTTAAAGAATGCTGGCTATTTTTTTACACCATATATTTTTTTTTTACAGTTACAGGAAACAAACTTTAAAAGGAAATTCATCCGTATTTCCTCTTTCCTACAATGTAGGAACTGACAAAACCAGTGCTGAGATACAAGCCTCTTTGAAGAGGACTTTGTAGTTAAAACTATGCTAATCCTTTGACTATAGGCTCCCTGTGAGGTATAGTTTATCTTTGGTTGCAATGCTAGCAACTACATGCAGTTATCAGTGGGTGACATGAAATATATCCACAGTAATTGATAAATGCCATGCTAACTAAACTCAGTATATTTTTGACAAAACTAGGCAGTTAGTACACCTAATTTCTGTGGGAATATTCCTACCTATTCTTCCTATTTAATTACTTGTGAAACTGCGTAACTTTTAGAAATGCTGTTATGACTAATGTGCAGAGCTGTCAGAGGGAAATGGAGGTAAACAGAAGAAAACAGCTCTACTGATAGATGATGAAAGACTGACACTGCTTCAAAATACCATTGAGATGGCAAGATGCATAAAGTGAGGAAGGGAAATCTGTTTCTAATTAAAGACTGTAAATATGCTTTGGAAAAGGTAGGCCTGTTCTTTGAGATGCATTGAGGTTCTTTCACTGCTAACAAATCACCTTGAAAGATAACTGAACAGCAATCTTATATATATATACAACAGTGAAGGTGGAAGATAATTCGCTTCTGCTCTACTTCTAGATCATTGTGTCAGTTCTACTTCAATGCATCCTGAATTTCAACTGTCCCAGACTGTTTGTGTTCAGAAATTTGTTTCACAGAGCCAATGAAAAAGTGAACTGAAAAGCTGTGATGACAATGACATGTTCCTGGATCAAAAGATTCCTACAGATAGACCTCACCTTTGCACTGCTGTAACTCTATTCTGTGCACACTTTGCAGGTATAAGAGGTGAAGACGAAAAAATTAAAAGACTGAACTGTGATGCTTACATTGAAACAACTCCCCAAGTCAAATACTGCTTGATAAAAACATGTTACTGTTCCTAAGTCTGTCAGTGAAAGTAAATAAAATCCAATCTATATAACAAACTTTTTTTTCTTTTTGCTGTACACCTGTTTCCTCAAAGTGGAGATGCAAACTGAAGACATCGAAGAAGAGGCTGATAAACACAGAAAAATCCAATTCTTTGCAAAAACATCTCTGTGGTGGAGAAGTGCTTGGCCAATCTGATCTTCAGTTTAAAGAAACGTGTCAAGAAAATCTACCAGTTCTTGCTAGGAATTGTAAGCATATCATCTCACTTTCCTCAAAGATAGTTGGCAAAGTTAATTAAGTGATAGTAATATTGTTTTTCTAGGTGATATCAGGAAATTCCACTTCTGTTTCAGAGACATGTGGAGGTCAGAGCTGGCTCCTTTTCTGGAAAGCTGACCTAAGGATTGTAGATACTGTTGTCTTCTTACACCACATTGTTTTAGTCTATTTAGTTTAATTATCTTTATTTCTACTAAAGCTGGGTGATAGGCACACAAATGTATTCTGTGCACCACACAAATAAAGCCTACATCTCTTAGTATACACTGTCATTTATTCTTGGGCAGACTGTCTTGAAGTTTCAAACGTGCATCATCACCATTGCCAGGCTTTGCAAACGAAGATTTGGGCAGGGCTCTCCCCACGTGGGTGTGCCCTTCAAGCCTGCACAGTGGATTTTTTAGGTGAGGCACGGCACATGTGGAACTAGCCCCACCCTTTGCTCGTAAGGTTCATCTACCACAGCTGAGCGAGCTTGGACAGTGACAGTGAAGTCCTCAGGACTAGAACCTGCAGCCCCTGGTATTCCCAGGAGGTCTCCCATCCAAGTACCAAATGGGCCTAACTCTGCTTAGCTTCTGAGATCTGATGGGACTGGGCATCAGGGTGGCATTTTATTGCCTTCTAACATGCAGCTGCACAGGCAAATATCCATAATGGGTATATCGTGTTCATTAATGCCCGCTTCAATCAGACATAGCTTACTATTTGTAGCAATCAAATTTAGTTCACACTATTGTTTGGAGTTAGAAATATCCACCTGCAGATTCTAACAAAGTGAACAGCTAACTTCCTTACTTTAATTATGTAAATTATGTAAATAGGTAATTCTTTCCATCTTCATGTTTTCTTCTCATGTGGAAGAACTTAAATAAGATGGACACATATAATAACATGGGCATAGTATGATAATGAAAGTACAGTCATTTGCAAAACATTAAATATATCTACTAATACCAGTGAGATAAAATTACACTTATTAGAGCCAAATACTTCACGGCAAAGATGTTCATGCTTCTGATGGGAAAGTTGTACAGGAGATAAAAAATTCCATTAGACGTTTGGAAATAAAACCTATTAGTTGATTGGGACATATCAATTTATTTGTCAGAGTGAAAGAAATTAAATCATCTGAGAAGCTGAAAAATTTCCAACAGAAAAGGAGAAGCAATGTGAAAACCTACTTTTTTTTTGGTGGTATTGCTATTTTTTTTTTTTTTGCTTATTAACTTTCCCAGATCCCTTAATTAAAAGATGAAGAGAGAATCTTTTATTTCAAAGGTTTCATCAGTGGTACCTAACCTGATTTGACTTACAAGAATTTCAAAGAATTGAAAACACATCTCATAGACATTTGTCAATAGCTTTCTGTGCAAAGCTTTACTTGCCAATTGATTACTCATTTTATGCAACCATTTTGTGGAGCTGAGAGGAGAATCACTGTAAGATCCTTATAATGATAAAATAAACTACAAACTATGAAAAACAGCATTTCATGAAATAAAAGGCTAAAGACAAAAAAACCCTCCTCCTTAATACATTGAATATAGATGACAAATTTGATTTAATACAGATGACAAACTTGCAAATGTTAGTAAATAATGATTCTTATTTGCTTGGTATTACTGTATGGATTTAGTTGTTCTTCTAAAGAAAATATTTAGATTCCAATTCTGACTAATTTCTGTAATGGGCTTTTTTTCCAAATCTAAAAGTGTTACCCCTAAAAGCCCAAAAGGATTCTTACTGCCAATGTTCAGCTGATATTAAGCTACACAGTACTTAAAGTCAGTGGGCATTTGCATTTTGACAGTAAAATGTCCTTAGGGAGGTAAACCTGTGTTTCCAAATATGCATATCCATACTCTCTGAATTTGATACTTATTAGTAAGAAAGGCCTTGGGCATTGTGCATAAGAATATGTGCACAGAAATTTACTATGCTTATGATGAGAGTCCTATTATGCTTGCAAGGCAAAAATTTACATTTTTCAAGCAAGCTGCTCATGCAAACACCAATTATGCATCACAGTGGATTAAATCCATCTGGCTCGTGTCCTTTTCAAATGGGGGTCCCAGGCCCCAGGTTGTGAGTAATATTGCCAAAAGTGCAGTGTAGCCAGGCATCTTTCTCTCACTGACTTGTTAAGAGCTTTGATGTGAATATTTAGAAAAAAAATGTTTAGTTTAAGCATGGGTAGGAAATGCAGGTGGAATGGGATGTATTCATGTTGTGTTGCTTCAGGATGGCTAATAAAACTTCAACAGAAATAGAGAAATACTGGTGAAAAAAACACTGTTTCAAGTGCTCTCAAATGTGAAAAAGACTTTTATTGGTGGTATTCTGGTTACAGTCAAATATTCCTATCGTATTTTTTGAGAAAGATCCAGTGGACATCCACTGCCAGAAGACACTTAGAGAACAGCAACTGTGCAGCTGGAGGCTTCACCCCAGCTGGATCTAAATTACTGATCTGGCTAAATCCTTTACAGTTCTTTTGATGTGTAACACAGTGATCTCTTCTGGCTGCTTGACAGACATGCTCAGAAGTACCAGTGACTATCATTTCACAACTTTTTGCTAATGCAGTCTATGGTGCTAAATTCTGCAGATTAAATTTTTCATTGATATTACTGCAAGTCAATAAAAAACCTGAAGGATAGTCTATCTGAACACAGAAACAGATTTAAATCTTTCTCTGTATCTACTGTATTTTATATTCTATTTAGAAAATCAATCCATTAAACTGGAAAATTCACAACTGAGATTAAATAGTGGATATCCTCATGAGTTTATATTTTGCTTTATCCTTCCCCAACAGTAACAGTGGGGATATGAATGATAATTTCTGCCTTCAGAATGCTCTACATTGATTTATTTAGTGCAAGTTACACTGTGAATCTTGTTTAAATACACTTTTCAAACCTCAATCTCCATAATTTACACCAAATAGGCGATCTTTGCTATGAAACAAGACCCAGTATTAGCATCCCTTTGAAAAGCTGCATACCCCTGAGATTTCATTATCATGGCAAAAATATTACAAGAGTGAACATAAATAATGTAAAAAACTTTGGTCAAAATCTGATCTAATTTCACCAAAGAATTCTTTACAGAACAAATAGTCTTCTAAAAGTCAGAACCACAGATTCAATGCAAAGGTATCAACACCTGGCCCATAAATTAGTATCTTACAAAAAAAATAATATAAAAGCACAGTAATCTCTCCACCTGAAAAAAAAAAAACAACTAAACTTGCTTTGCCTGATGCCTCGCAGGACACGGTTGACCCTCCTAGCTTTCAGGGCACTGCTGACTCATATTCAACTTGCCATCGACCAGGACTCCCAGGTCCCTTTCAATGGCACTGCTTTCCAGCATCTCATTCCCCAGTCTGTATGCACATCCAGGGTTGCTCCATCCCAGATGCAGAATCTGGCACTTCGCCTTGTTGAACTTCATATAGTTGGTGATTGCCCAGTCCTCTGATTTGTCCAGGTCTCTCTGCAGGGCCTCCCTGCCTTCAAGAGAGTCAATATCTCCTCCTAGTTTTGTGTCATCTGCAAACTTGCTTAATATCCCTTCCAGTTCTGCAACCAAGTCATTCATGAAGGTGTTGAAGAGGACAGGGCCCAAGATGGAGCCCCGTGGAACCCCACTAGTGACAGATGACCAGTCTGATGTCACCCCATTCACTATTACCCTCTGTGCTCAACCCATGAGCCAATTGCTCACCCACCCTAGGATGTGTTTATCCAGTTATGCTGGACCTTTTTTCCAGAAGGACCCTGGGAGAGACAATATCAAAAGCGTTGCTGAAATCCAAAAGGATTGCATCAACTGGCTTCCCTTGGACCAGCTAGGTGGGTTACCTTATCATAAAGGGAAATCAGACTGGATAAACAAAACTTACCTTTCATGAAGCTATGCTGGCTGTGATCACTGACAGCATTGTATTTCAAGTGTTTTTCAATACTTCCCAGAATAATATTCTCCATAATTTTATCAGGCACTGAAGTGAGAATGACAGGCCTTGTCACTCTTACAGTCAAGAACTTGTTCCTAATAACTAATCTAAACTTACTCTCTTTCAGTTTAAATGTTCCATAATTGTTGGTTGGCTGTCCTCCTTCACCAAATGATGGAGATTACAATAAATATATAATGAATTGTGATGAGGAAAGATGCCTTATATAACTATACTATAATGAAGATATACTTATCTGAGAAAGAACATAGTTTGTTCTTTTTTTTTTTTGAAGTTTGTAGCTTTATGTTGCACTGCCAACATTTTAAAAGCATATTTTCTTTTTTCTTTTTTCCTTTTTTTTTTAACTTGAAAGCTGAGCTTCTCATATTTATAAGACCTAGCCCTGCAATGAAACAAATAGTAATATAAACAACCATAAATGGAGTGTTCATTTGCTTTTTATTTGCTCTCTTAGAGCTCAAAGTCATTAGGCTTTAGCAGGCCAGACGTCACAATTCCAGAAGCAAAAGATGAAAATATAATGACAAGTTGATGCAAAACTACTCTCAAATAACTGGCAAGATCAGGAATTTGTTTCAGTTTCAGTTGTCTTCTCTATTGGTGATACAAGATTTTTGTGTATTTCTATTAAAAACATTCAAACAATCTCCATTTTATTAGATTCTAACAAAATACGTTCTTATAAAATTAGCTGTTCATTGTAGGAGCACTGCCTTCTATAGGTATCATGTTTTAGAAATCAATTACAAAAAATGGATTTTTGCAGTAAGTTTCAATTTGACAGATTACTTTTGAACATCTCCACACAAGAACTCTCTGTGGTACTCTGCATTATGCAAAATACATCTTAATTTTATACCTAGGATTGCATTTAAATCCTAGGAGATAAAGAAATTTGTTTACTGTCAAATATTCAGATTTATGCATTTATATACATTGCCAAGTTTCTCCAACCCTTGAAATAATTTTGAATCTCAAGAGTTCAGTTTGTAGGTATTGTAGCTTCATAAGTCCAAAGCTGGAAGTTCTGTGCAGCCTGAGGACTCAGATGCTAAACCTTGACTCAGGTTTCCTGTCTCTGTCCCTTGCATCTCATCCTTTCTCAAAATACCAGAGACCTTCTTTCAGAATTTGGAATAAATATCCCTAGTACTTGCTAGGTACTCTGTATTAAATGTGGTGTACGTTGCATGTGTTTTGGAATTACAATTCAGTTACCAATTCACAGTGTAATCAAAACTTATTTTCATGAGAAGTGAAGTTTAAATTTCAAAATTTCTCAAGTTTTAAATTTTCTAGAGTTGTGCTTGAAAATAGAGTCATGCAGAGACTCTTTAAGACAGCCTAACGTCCCTGTCTCTGCCATGTGCTTATTTATTGTTACAGAATTTTGTTTTTCAGGCAGAACTGTAATCTGTTTCCAAAAGATAAAAAACAGATCTACATGCAACTCATTAATCGTGGCAGTTAATTAAAATACCAATTATAAATATTTACTTTGTACTGCATGCAGTTCATTGACATTTAATGATATTCTTAAGTGGTTGACACTAATCACCTGGAATTCTCACTTCAACACACTAATGGCAGGATTTCCCCTTCTAAGTCCAGGGATATTGAAGTTTTGTGATATGAACATGTATGTTTGAAACTAAAGTAAAAGATACCTACCTGAGAATCACAATAGGCAACTGTGCCATCAACAACAGGATCAAATATCTCATAATAACTCATACTTAGCAGTGATGGTAGGATAAACTCAGTGGGGTTTGTATCCATGTTTGTTCTTTAGACCATTTTACACTTTTATTTGCAAAATATCAGTATTCTCTCAGATATTAATATATCTTCAGATCACTTCTCAATAACACTCTCACCTTTGGATGATTGATTCAAAAATTTTTGAATTGCGTATTAATTACATATGTAAGCAAAGAAATGTTTTTATTTCAGAGGGTAATGACTTTTCATTTTAAGTTTAGTGAAATCTATAGCTCTGAGAACTAATGGAAATTTAGCAAAGCTTAATGAAATACATTTGTGGTTTGTCAACATAACCTTTATTTTTAAAGTAAAGAAATTACATGGTTATGTCTCTTTAGAACTGAAGTAATAAAATACTAATCTTTGAAATAAGCCTTATATCAAGAAAAAATATGGATTATGTTGTTTTCAATAAAAGAAAAAAAAGAGGGAAAAAAGGGAATATAGATACTTTCATTTCCTGATAATATCAATAAAAAAGTTACATCTTCTTATATTTCTTACCACTTCAATTTTTTTTTACTGTAACCTTTCATCTTTCAAGGGGTAAAATTCCAGTCAGTGAGGTTAAACAAATTTCTTTGCCTAAACAAAAGGTGGGAAATGTAATTTCCAGCTATAAGTTGGAACTCATGAGAGGTCAAGGAACTTGCCCAGAGTATCAGGCACCCACAATCAGACTTAATAAGAAAAAGAAAAAAAAAACTTAAAAAAAAGGGGGAAATCGCCAAACTCCCATGAATGTTATTTTAGTTTTTCAAATGTGATACAAAATGCAAATAAAAAAGAATTATATTAGCATAAGCTATTAAATGATTCTCTATTACTGCATTCTTCTTTGGGCAGGTAAAAGGTTCACATATATAGGAAGGGCTGTGATTTTCTGGAGTCACCACCTTGTTTTGAAACCTCAGCTCCACACTAAAATACCTTCTAGAGAGGAAGATGTCTGGCAACGGGCTGTCACATACAGGGACTGTTTATCAATGTTACCCTCATGCATCATGGAAAAAAAAAAAAAGTTTTCTATACTTCTTTTATCAGCCTTTGCTGATCCTTGCAATATATGAAAAATATTATCTAGCCGCTCTGTGTATAGGCAATAATAAAAATACTGTAAAAACAATAAGAGATGTGTGTGCATTTATGTCTCTCACCAATATTATATGTTTATAAGTTTATAAAGCTTATACATCAACTAAAAAAATTATTGTCTTCTTATATTAATCTTATTGCTAAGTTATTTAAGCAATTTGTTTACGTATTTCCCTGTCACACCTACATAACTCATTTTCTTGTGGAGTCATCTTCCTTTCTCTCAGTTTCAGTTACACATTTAATTTTTCTTGGCAACAATAAGAAATGTTCAGGAAGAGGAGATTTCTTTCTCTCTTGTAATCAGATTTATTTTTGTTTTGGATAGGTTTCTCTTACTTGATGCTGACAGCTGCGGGGGTTTTTCTGTGCCATTTTTCGTTGCAATCTATGCAAACTATTTTTAAAAATGCAATTTATTGTAGTGTCCTCGAAAAAATGCTGAAAATATGTTAATGAGTTCTGAACCTGGATTTTGCATAAACAAATCATACTGTATGAACTTCATATTTTTATTCCTAATCATCAGTTAATATTAGTAGAAAAGACTTCTTGGATCATCTATTTCAGTCCCTTTGCAAATGGCAGATTTTTTTCCACTGCTGGTCTTTCTCCTGGAGGTGTATGTGTGTGTGTGAACATATAAACACATATATACACAAGTATATATGTTCCAAAAATTTAATGTAATCCTCTGTTAACTTTCGCTCTGAGAATAATTTAATTATATAATTTTTCTTAATGCTAAGAAAAAGGTCTATGCCAGTTAGCTTTTGTTTGTTGTTTCAAGTCATTTCAAGGTATAAATTCTACCTCTCTCTTTGAATAATGATGTTTAAACAGGATTCTAAGATACAGGTGCACTCTCTATATTCTCTTACATACAGAAACATAAGTTCTGTATGTAACATTGCCTTCCTCCCCAGCTTCATAAACTAACTGGACTTGAAACTCATCTGAGTTCAACCTGGTCGTGTGACTGCTGAGTTACTCTGGGAAGAATTGGGCTGAATCCTCATTTTTGCAAACATGCATGAGGGATCCCTCTTCACAAATGGTTGCCTTCCAAACTCATGAATAAGTATTTCCATTAATGCCTGTGGTAGACAACCAAGGTACCTCAGGAAGATTGTAAAGTTTCTCATCACCAGGAATGTCCAAAATTCTTATTACAGAGTTTGTTATAGGTTTGATAGGTCTTAAGGATATTTTTCTAGATACCAGGAATCTTAGAGAATATGATTGTGGATGGACATTCAACTGCCTGATACTGTCATTTCATCTACCCAGCTTTCTACACATTTCAAATGCTAATGACTTCAAGTAATAACAATACTTAAAAATTTATTTTTTGTGTACTGTCTTGGAAGAGGAGAGCAACCTGTTCTTTTACTCCTTTACTGAAATGCCAGGTTTGCTTAGCTATAAGACAAAGCAGCTTCAAAAAAAAAGGTAGTATTATTAAAAGAATATTCTTTTAATAATAACAGTATTCACAGACTACTGGACTCAATGATTCCACTACTCACAGGTCAGGAGATTTAATTCTCTTGCATTTTAATCCTTTTTCTGAGCCTTTGATAAGCTAGGAACTATTTAAAAAGGAACTATTTCATACATTATCCAAAGAGAGGGTATAAAGGAGCTGACTTAAAATTACACTGCAAACTGTAATACAGGAATTTTGCAACTGGAGACATTTTTATTCATAAGTTAAATATTCTAGTCATGTCATTGTTTGAAGCATAACTTTTTTCCACTTTTAAAACTAAATCTTGAAAACAGTGTACATTACTTTCCTGGTAACAGTATTATCCTCTATCAGGATGATACAGCAGTTAAGACTGATTATTTAACTTCAGAATTAATTCCGTAGTTAACCTAGCACCAGTCATCTTTGAGGTGCTTTCATTGGTTTGTTGTTTATTCTCAAGCTTGAAGCCAAAGATATGTGAAATTGTATAATCACAGAACCACAGAACAGCTAAAGTAGGGAGAGGCCTTCTAGAGGTCAGCTGATTGAATAGCCTGCTCAAGCAGGGACAGCTAGAGGTGATTGCCTGGAACCATGTCCAGATGGCTTTTGTGTACCTGCAAGGATGGAGATTCTACACCTCTCTGGACAACCTGTTCCAGTGCTCAGTAACGCTCACAGTAAAAAAGTGACTCCTGAAATTCAAATAGGTGCTTCTGTGTTCCAGGTGGGGATCATTGCTTCTACTCCTGTCACTGGGCACCACTGCAAAAAGGCCTGACTCCCTCCACATTTTACCCTCCCTTCAAGTGTACACATTGATGAGATCCCATAGACCCTCAACTTTCTCAGCCTTTTCTTAGATTGCAGATAGACCAGTCCCTTAATCTTTTTAGCTGCCGTTTGCTGGATCCACTCAAGTGCCACACCAATGCTTAGTAGAGAGGAAGGATCACTTCCCGTGACCTGATGGCAATGTTATTTAGATTTCTTATTTCATTATTGCATAACAAACCAAAAATAATTCAGATCAAGGACACCCTCAGAATGCTCTGTTTCATGTATGAAGTTTGTTTGAATTAAAAACATAGCATTTAATCAAACTTCAAAATGATGGTGTGGGGTTTTTTTATCACTTATTTTTATTTAGGACCAATTGATTTAAGCATGCAGTTTTGGAATGCTTCTGGTGAAGGCCACTTTTTCTGTAATAGGAAAAAGATCTAGTCACAAAACTGTGACTTCAAACAGTAACCTATGTTTTTCAGATAACAAAGAAATGCCAACATGGCAGTAACAGTTTTTCCCTCTTCTCTCTTTCTTTACTCCTTTCTTCTCTCTTCTTCTCTTTTTCTTCCTTTACTCTTTTCCTCTTCTTGTGGGTAACTTAAAACCAAGGGGTTGTATTTTACTTGAGTTGTAGTTGTTGTATTTTGGGTACTTTAGTGTAACGGTCCTCCTTGTTTGTGTTATTCCTGTAAAATCTCTTTGCCAAAATGCTTATTTCTCACTAAATTAAAAGAAATCTCTTAAGAAAAAGTGTGTAGCTTTTTCTCTTTATATGATTCAAGGTATCAAAGAACTTAAAGACTTTGCAAGAGTTCATGTGAGTGAAACTCTTGGAGTCTAAATGTAAGTAAACTACCCAGGCAAGTGTATGCCTTAGACCCATCACTTTACACTACCACACCATTTTCACTCTTTTTTCCTATTGATCTCCTCGGCGTCTGTTGATGGTTTAGTCCGCAATTATTCTTTTAATTCTGCATCGAGTTTCCTCAGATCACAAGGCCTTCTTCCCTTTCCCTCTGTATGCATCTTTCCTATGTGGTTGCTCTTATTTTTCCCTGTCTTTACTCTTTCTCCCATGCCTTCTCTCTTATTTCTACTCTTATTTTGTAGCTTTTCTAAAACACAGTCTCTTTTCTCTTCTTGTTCAGTTGAATAAGTGGAGCAGTAATATGAGAAAGTCTCTCTAGTATAGCATGGGATGAGAAAACTATCTTTTACGCACTAAAAGCATAACAGGCTTTGGGAGTCTCAGTCTGGTAAAGATTTAGGTGTGCTAAGAGCTATGAGGAAATGAAATATGTTTAGTAAGGATCAAATCTTCTGAGAAATAGTGGTAAAAAAAAGTCAGTCTTTACTCATGTTACACCCTGGTTCAACTTTACTGAGTGTACACTTTAATTTTAGACTTCAAGAGATTTCACCCACAAAAACTCTTGCAAAGTCTTTGATTTTTTGATACCTTGAGTTTGTCAAGAGAGATTTCTTTTAATTTGGGGAGAAAATAGGCATTTCGGCAAAAAGAGTTTTACAGAGATAACACGCAATTTCACAAAAACATTACAAGAGGCTACTAGGACTAGCAGGCATTGCTGTGGAGTAGGGAACCTCTGTTATACCTAGCAAACACAAACCCATACAACTTAAGTGAGATAAAGAAAACAGGTATATAAGTTACCTACAAAAGGAAGAAAAGAAGAAAGGAAGAGAGACTAAAAATGAAATAATAAAGTGAAAAAGGGGGAGAGAAAAACATAGTTACCGCTTAGATGTCACAGATTGATAGCTTCAAGGAGGTCAAGGCAAGACCTCATGTGTGTTGGTTTATAGACTTTGGCTATTGTGGCCACTCCCTCTAAGTGGGACCTTTGGTTCACTGACCACTCACTGTCCCCCCAGGTGAAGTGAGTGGTGCTGCAGTCTATCAGAGGCCCTGGAGGGTGTGGTGTGGGTGGGCTACCAGGTGGGTCTTATTGATCGATGGGTCCCCCGTGCCAGCTCTGTGCCATATGGCTGCCAACCCCAGTGGCCATCTTGGCTGACCATGTAGACACTGGTGCTGGAAGCCTGGTCCCCTCCTCTGACACACACACGCACGCACGCACACACGCACGCACACCCACAGACACACCCCCACAGGGTGGTTCTGACCCAATAATTACTGAGACAGTGTGTAACAACTCAACATATGCAAACCAAGTTTGGAGAAGTACACAACGATTTTGCTATAGACTGTAGTAGAATATTCTGAGTTGGAAGGGACCCACAAGTACCATCGAGTCCAGCTATTAAATGAATATCCCATATGGGGATCAAACCCATGGTTTTGGCATTACTAGCACCATACTTGAACCAACTTGAAAAATTGAACAGCCAGTGAATCGTTTCTTTCCTGCATGATAACATTGGCAAATGCACTGAGGCACTGATTCTTCTAAGCATTGTGGGTTTTGTTTGAAACATGGGCAAAGCACACCTCCTCAGCAGCAGCTGATCAAGTTTTATTGAAAAAATGTGACCACGAGCTGTTGCTCCTTGCATATGTGTGGTGTTCTTTCTTAGTTTGTGCCAAAATGACTTAAATCTAAAAAAAATCACCATATGAATCTAAGCTATGTAAGAGAAAATGGTAAGTATCTTTAACTCATGATTTCTGGCTGTGTTATTTATAAAAAAACTTCTAAAGTATTATTTCAATACTACTCTAATTATTAAATGTATTTCTTTAATCTTATATTCTTAATGCAATTGTACAGAGAATGAAACTTAATTTTGCAATTATTTCCTAACATTCCAAATGTTGGTTTGTAATGTTAGGAAATAATTAAAGCCAAAAAAAATAATTTTTGGAAAGTATTTAAAATATAAAATTTCTTTTTTCTTTTTTTTTTTTTGAAATTCAAACTGAATTTGGAGAGAATTTAAAAAAAAATCTTTTGTATGGTGTTCAGTAGTCACCTCTGATGAGAAATAAATTCACACACCTTTCAATCTCTTGGTTAATGCAGTGGTTGAAGATAGAAGAAATGCAAATTCAATTCTCTGATCTTTTTGCATCAGAGTAGTCTGATTTGAGAAATTCTTCACCTCAGGAAAAGTGACATCAATGTTGCTCAATAGTCAGGATGAATGCTTGGATCATCTGTGAAATAAAGCATGGTAATCTTGTCCTTATAGTTCAAATGAAATTTCTAAAGATCAATAACATCTTTGAAAGAATGGAATTTTGACTTAACTACAAATACTGAGATGTCGTTTTTTTCTTTTTGATTATGGATGTGCTATTCTGTTAAGAGGACACAGATCAATTCCTGTAAGAACACCATGGAAGAACATCCCTCTCTCACAGGAACAGTCATGTTCATTTCTGAGTGAACAAAAGGAGGATTTATTGGAGTTCTACAGAAAATAGAAAAAGAAAACAAAAAATTAAATAGCTGAATGGTGCCTGCGAATAGGGCACAAACTTCTCTTATGCAGCCTAACACATTGTGTAGCTAAGCCTTTATTTGATTCATCTCATTGTCAAAGTTTTAGTGACAGTAACTGCATGAGTACAAACATGAGTGAAACAAAACTCTTTCTTTTCCAATACCCTCAATTTCTTGGTAAAGTGAAAAAGGAGAAGGTGCAAAACTGGCATTGTAATTAATTCTTTTTCCTCTTCAAGTACTGAACTTTTGCTTATTAACTGTATTACATATTTAGGATCCTCCCCACCCCATCCCCATCCCACCTTATTCCTAACAATGAGACATTATCAAACTGCAGAATACTGTGGATATTTTGGGGAAATTGCATTGAATGAACTCTAGAAGAACAAATTAGGCTAATGTGAAAGATCTAGATACAAGTAACAGATTCTGGGATGGAGCATGGACTAGATAGAGTCCTGATGTCGCCTTCACCTATAAGATTTGATAAGAAATAATGATAATAAGTTACTGACCCTTACTTATCCAATAGCATTATTATTTTTGGAGTGTGAGCAAAACAACATCTCTCAGCCATAGAAGAAAACCTGTACTCTTCCAAAAGAGAAGCACAGAATTTCAACCCTTTAACATAGAAATTTAGATCTCTTACTGTTATGTTAATCAGTCCTTTCTCATTCTGGATAAAGATTGCCTCTTTATTTCTCTTCTGCTGGGTTGAGGAGTAAATGAACTTCTATTTACTTCAGGTACTTTTCAGTTTGGTAGCAACCTTGTCAATACTTTTCACTGAGTATTCAGAGATCCAAAGCTGTCCTCTGTTCTCTGCGAGTACTCAGTCCAAATGAAATCATTCAGTATTGTCAAAGAGAAGTGAATTTATTACCTTTACACACATACCAAAACACAGTTACAGGTCTAGTATGGTAAACCAACAGTTAATTATGCTACTATGCTAACCTGTAAGTGTTCAGACAGAAGAGTGTTCTGCAAACTGGTGAAGAGTTACTTTTCCAGCTGTGTAATCCCACATTTCCTGATCTCCTCACTATGGATTATCACTTCCTAAATTTCTCAGCAGAGCAGCTCATGTCAAAATTTAAGTCAAAGTGAGATAGGTTAAGTTAACTTGTTTAAATACAAGATTTCTCCTAAGATGAAACCCTGCAGCTGTCCTGAAAGCAGCAGAACTGGAATATCAGAGTGGTGGTAAATTCTGCCAGGGAGTCAAGAGGGATAGAGGCAGTGATCAACAGATGAAGATGTCTATAAGGTAATGTAGAAATAGAAAAGGATGTGAGACCAAAGCATAACACTACATCATCCCCATGCAAACAGTGTATTTTTCCCCCTTTTTGTTCACTCTTAGCTAAATCACTGCGGTCTGAACCCACTAGCCATATTCAGTGATTTTGAGAGAAATGTTTTAAGCAGAGGTAATCTATTGTTCATGTTAGGTTTACAGACTCTCAGATCACCTGGGAGGCTTAGATGGATTCTTGTTTTCATAGTTGTTGAATTAACAGGTCAGTTTAGTTAGTTTATAACAAATGAACACTTCATTAATGTGCTGCTATTTCATCTTCCTAAAAAATTCATGCCAGATTTAAACATTTCTGAACTACAATTTTTTCTTCCAGGTTCTAATTCAGAGCATGAGGTCATATCTCTGAATTCACTAACACTGGAAAAAGAGATTATCCAGATCTTGCATAAATAACAAGACATTATGTCTACAGAAATACATGTACTAACTGGAACGAACGTGTCACATATGGCAAATTCAAAACCAAGGAGTTCTTCTGCTCCATATCATTTTTCTTTACCTCACTCTCAACAGTCCTTGCTCAGCTCACTTTGCAGTTTTGCTGAGGCTTTTGTGAGTTACTTCATTTCAGTAGCTCAGCAAAAATCCTAACAAAACTGTAGACCAACTGTAGCTTATCAGCGTTTTGCCAGGCTGGTAAGTAGAGTTGGCTCAGCAAGGTATCCTCAAATCCGTGTAACACAAAGGAGGGAAGGATGCAGACAAGAACAGGGGAAAGACCAGTGAAATTGTCACTTTTGCCGGTAGAAAGTTACTCGGGCATCTCTGCTGCTTAGGGAAATGTACCAGAAGACTTCAAAAAGGTGACACTGTTCCTTATCACCTGGGAGATCATCCAAGTCTCATTAAAGTAATTAAGTTTTCATACTTATTTTAATGATATCTGAATTAGATGTTTTATAAACAGACAGATAAATCACTACTAGAATGTTAATAACATGCAAATCAACTCTGATCTTTGCTTATTATTCAAGGATCTTTAGGAGTTAGGAATCAAATACACACCATAAACTTATAAAGCACTTTGTATGTACCTAGTCTTTCACAGAGCACAATGACTAGCAATCCCCAGGAGCAAAAAAATGGACAAGGGAGGCAAGAAACCGGCATGGCTGAGTAGGGAGCTGCTGGGTAGACCAAAGGGAAAGAGGAAAATGTATGGACAGTTGAAACTAGGACAAGTGACCTGGGAAAAGTATAGAGATGAAAAGTACAGTTGTGTAGGTATGGGATGAGGAAAGCCATGGTGAAGCTGGAACTGAACCTGGCAAGTGACTCAAAGAATAACAAAAAGGGTTTCTACATGTACCTTAATCAAAAGAGGATTAGGTTAACCCCCAATAAAAAATGCTGGAAAACTGGTAACAAGAGATGAGAAGACTGACATACTCAACTTTTTTTGCCTCAGTCTTAAATGGCTATCTCTCTTTCCACACCTCTGTGCCTGGAAAGACACATGGAAAAGCTTCTATCAGAAGCTGCACTAAGGCCCATGAAGAACAGGCAGGTGATTGGAAACAGCCGGCACTGCTTCACCACAGGCAAGTCCCGCCTTACCAATCAATTGTCCTTCTGTGGAGGAGTGACTACATCAGTGAACAAAGGAAAGGCTGCAGGTGTCATTTATCTGGACTTCTGGAAAGTCTTTTACATGGCTCCCCTCAACATTTTTCCCTCTAAATTGGAGAGGGATGCATTTGATGGGTGGACTGTTAGATGGGTAAGAAAATGGTTAGATGGTTGCATCCAGAGGGGAGTTGTCAATGCCTCAGGGTCCTGATGAACATCAATGACAAGTGGTATCTGTCAAGGGTCAATATTTGGACCATTGTTATTTAGTATCTTCATTAATGACATAGATAAAGAGATCAAGTGCACTCTCAGCAAATTTGCAGAAGAGACCAAGGTGAGTGGTGTGGTTGACAACTAAGGGATCAGACCCAGCCGGGATGGGTTTAGGAAAGGCAGCCAGACCAACCTGATCTCCTTTAATGATAAGGTGAACCAGCTGGTGAGGTGAGGGGAAGGCTGTGCATGTAGTCTACCTGGACTTCTGCAAAGCCTTTGACGTCGTCTCCCACAGCATACTCCTGAAAAAGCTGGCAGTCCATGGCTTGGACAGGTGTACCCTTCACTGGGTTGAAAACTGGCTGGATGCTGGGCCCAGTGAGTGGTGGTGAATGATGCTGCATCCAGTTGGCAACCAGTCACTAGTGGTGTCCCACAAGGATCAGTGTAGGGTCCAATCCTGTTTAATATCTTTACTGATGATCTAGATGAGGGGATTGAGTCTACTGGTAATGAATTTGCAGAAAACACCAAGTTGGGCAAAAGTGTTGTTCTTGTGGGGGATGCTGAAGGGAGGGCTCTGCAGAGGGATCTGAACAGGCTAGAACAGATGGGCCAAGATGACTGGCATGAGGTTTAACGAGACAAGTGCCGGATCCTGCACTTTGGCCACAAGAAGCCCATGCAATGCTACAGGCTGAGGTCAGAGTGGTTGGAAAGCAGAAAAGGACATGGAAGTGCTAGTCAACAGCTGGCTAAACACAAGCCAGCAGTGTACCCAGGTGGCCAAGAAGGCTAATGGCATCCTGGCCTACAACAGAAATAGTGTGGCTGGTAGGACGAAGAAAGTGATTCTTCCCCTGTGTTTGGCACTGGTGGAGCCACAGCTCCAGTACTGAGTCCAGCTCTCTGAGAGACTGAAAAACTGATTATTGGCTTGAAACAACAAAGGTATGTATGGGGAGGAGGCAGTTCAAGTTCTGCAAAGGTGGAATGACACCCTGCCCCTTACCCCACTGCCTCTGGAGCTTCCAGTCTAGATCCAGATTGGCCACCAGTCACTGGCACACCAGAAGCAATGATCCACACCTTGGCCCTGGAGGCCCTAACTGAACTCCAGATTGGCTAGCTGTCCTGGGTTACATAAAAGTTTTGGTATTCACCCTTTCTCTTTTCTCCAAATGTACAGTTTTTGACCTTTTTGATATTTTGCCTTCTTTAAAAAGACGTGTTTAATGGTAGTGATTAATGATGCAAACATTCACCTGCAGTGACCACCCAGGTGCAATAAGAGACTGGAATAAGTGCTCAGGGCTCAATCAGCTGAATGCTTTGCTGGCAACGCGCAGAGTGGCCACCCAGGTAATTAGGGTGTGCATATCTGACACCTCAGGTTACAAGTTGGGTGTTGAACAAGATAAGGACAAGAGGACATAGTCTTAAACTGCACCAGAGGAGGTTTAGGTTGTACATTAGGAAGCATTTCTTCACAGAAAAGCTGATTAGATATTGGAATGGGGTGCCCAGGGAGGTGGTGGAGTACTGTCCCTGGAGGTATTTAAGAAAAGACTGGATGTGGCACTTAGTGTCATGGTCTAGTTGACAAGGTGGTGTTAGAGCACCTCAGAGGTCTTTTTCAGATTAATTTATCCTATGATTATGTGATTTCTGTGCACCTGCAGCCCAGAAAGCCAGAGTATTCTGCCTGGGCTGCAACAAAATCAGTGTGGCCAGTCGATTGAGTGAGATGATTCTGTCCCTCTACTCCACTGTAGTGAGACACCACATGGAGGACTGCATTCAGCTCTGGAGTCCTCAGCACAGGGAGGACATTGAACTGTTACAGTGATTCCAGAGGAGAGCCACCAAGATGACTAGAGGGATGGAGCACCACTCCTATAAGTAAAGGTTGAGAGAATTGGGATTGTTCAGCCTAGAAAAGAGAAGGCTTTAGGTTATCTAATTGCAGCCTTCCACTACCTGAAGAAAGATGGAGAGAGACTATTTACAAGGGAAGTTACTGCAGGAAAAGAAGGAATGGATTCTAACTGAAAGACAGTAACTTTAGATTAGGTATTAGGAAGAAATTAATTACTGTGAGGGTGATGAGGCACTGGAACATGTTGCCCAGAGAAGTTTTACCTGCCCCATCTCTGTGAGTGTTCAAGGCAGGACTGAATGGGGCTCTGAGTAACCTGACCTAGAGGAAGATGTCCCTGCCCATGGCAGTGGAGTTGGAATTTTAAAGTTCTTTAAGATTCCTTCAAACAATTATGTATTTCTATGATTCTAGTAACTCAACTTATTGTATATTCTGCTGCTGACTCGACTTTTCACCTCATGCAAAACTGAGCACAATAAATATCACCCTGTGTACATGGAAGCCATCTGAGACAAGCAGCAGTAAACTGTAGAGATTGATAAGATATTTAGGGCTGAAGTGACTGGAGAAAAACACTTTTTCTTGACACAAAGGATTTTATGTTATGCTACTGCCCCTAAAAACTTCCCTGGTAAACTTTACTTGGCACTTATCCTGATTATACAATAATGAAATTTGTATTCATCAAAATCTGACCTTTATTATTGGAACTGGCAGCTATTGCAACTCAAAACACATGTAAGCTAATAATTTTAAATGTGGTATTTTTTGTGTTTAATGTATGAAAATTCTATTATTTGGTAATTTGGTGTGTTTTTTCAGTAGTAGCCACTCTAGGAGTTATTTTAGTGATATTGACTGTTATTATGTGTTTTAGAACTGTTTATAATTTAATCCTATAAATTATTTAAGTAGTAATTGTAAATAAAATTCTCCATGCCTATTAATNCAAGGTGGTGTTAGAGCACCTCAGAGGTCTTTTTCAGATTAATTTATCCTATGATTATGTGATTTCTGTGCACCTGCAGCCCAGAAAGCCAGAGTATTCTGCCTGGGCTGCAACAAAATCAGTGTGGCCAGTCGATTGAGTGAGATGATTCTGTCCCTCTACTCCACTGTAGTGAGACACCACATGGAGGACTGCATTCAGCTCTGGAGTCCTCAGCACAGGGAGGACATTGAACTGTTACAGTGATTCCAGAGGAGAGCCACCAAGATGACTAGAGGGATGGAGCACCACTCCTATAAGTAAAGGTTGAGAGAATTGGGATTGTTCAGCCTAGAAAAGAGAAGGCTTTAGGTTATCTAATTGCAGCCTTCCACTACCTGAAGAAAGATGGAGAGAGACTATTTACAAGGGAAGTTACTGCAGGAAAAGAAGGAATGGATTCTAACTGAAAGACAGTAACTTTAGATTAGGTATTAGGAAGAAATTAATTACTGTGAGGGTGATGAGGCACTGGAACATGTTGCCCAGAGAAGTTTTACCTGCCCCATCTCTGTGAGTGTTCAAGGCAGGACTGAATGGGGCTCTGAGTAACCTGACCTAGAGGAAGATGTCCCTGCCCATGGCAGTGGAGTTGGAATTTTAAAGTTCTTTAAGATTCCTTCAAACAATTATGTATTTCTATGATTCTAGTAACTCAACTTATTGTATATTCTGCTGCTGACTCGACTTTTCACCTCATGCAAAACTGAGCACAATAAATATCACCCTGTGTACATGGAAGCCATCTGAGACAAGCAGCAGTAAACTGTAGAGATTGATAAGATATTTAGGGCTGAAGTGACTGGAGAAAAACACTTTTTCTTGACACAAAGGATTTTATGTTATGCTACTGCCCCTAAAAACTTCCCTGGTAAACTTTACTTGGCACTTATCCTGATTATACAATAATGAAATTTGTATTCATCAAAATCTGACCTTTATTATTGGAGCTGGCAGCTATTGCAACTCAAAACACATGTAAGCTAATAATTTTAAATGTGGTATTTTTTGTGTTTAATGTATGAAAATTCTATTATTTGGTAATTTGGTGTGTTTTTTCAGTAGTAGCCACTCTAGGAGTTATTTTAGTGATATTGACTGTTATTATGTGTTTTAGAACTGTTTATAATTTAATCCTATAAATTATTTAAGTAGTAATTGTAAATAAAATTCTCCATGCCTATTAATGTGGAGATTGAAACTAATAACTCAGTTTGTTTCTTTATTCAGTTGCCTATCAAATTCTGTTCCCATTTGCTTGTGCAACTGTCTCTTCTGTTCCTTCTCCGTTCCTTCTGTTCTATGTATTTCTGCATATACTTGTTCAGAGAGTAGGACTAGCAGTTTTGTGTGCCTCTCTGTGCGCATTTAGTATAAGAAGTAAAATAGAATTTTCAGTACCTGAAACTCTCTGGCACTGTCAAGTTGATCTTTAAAGAATACTACTGAATGCCCTTCATGCCCAAGGCAATGCACATTGCTTTTGAATTCATGTCATCTAGTTCTAATAAGATATGACAATGAAAAATGAGTATGTCTTTGTTCTGATGGGAACTCCCTTCATCATTTAACCTCACTACAGTTCCATGTCCAAAATTCAAAACAATCTCAGTCCCATAGCCCAAGTTTTTCCTTTTTTTATCTAGAAATAAATAGTTTTCCTTTCAGTAAAATAAACCCCATAGTTCATAATAAAATTGATCACACTTTTTTCTCAGATTATTGTAGAGTCATAGAATCAATTAAGTTGTGAAAGACCTCTAAAATCATTGAGTCCAACTATTAACCTGGCACTGCCAAGTCCACCACTAAACCATGTCCCTGAGTGCCACATCTACTTGTCTTTTAAATATCCACAAGGATGGTGACTCAACCACTGCTCTGGGCATCCTGTTCCAATTCTTGACAACTCTTCCCTGGTGCAACTAAAGGCCATTTCCTCCTATCCAGTAATTTCCTGGGAGGAGGCCAACCCCCATCTTGCTACAACTTCCTTTCGTGTAGTTGGAGAGAGTGAAAATGTGTCTCCTCAGCATCCTTTTCTACAGTGTAAACAACACCAGCTCTCTTAGCCACTCCTCATATGTGCTCCAGCCCCTTCACCAGCTTTGCTGCCCTTCTCTGAACATGCTCCAGCATCTCAATGTCTTTCTTGAAGTGAGGGGCCCAGAAATGAACACAGGATTCGAGGTGCAGCCTCACCAGTGCCAAGTACGGAGGTGTGATCACTGCCTTGGTCCTTCTGGACACTATTCTTGATACAGGTCAGGATGTCATTGACTTTCTTGGCCACCTGGGCACACTGTTGGCTCATGTTTACATGCTGTCAGCCAATACCCCCAGATTTTTTTCTGCCAGGAAACTCTCCAGTCACTCTTCTGCAGCATCTAGTGCTGCATGGAGTTGTGACCCAAGTGTAGGACCTGACATTTGACCTTGGTGAACCTCATACTGTTGGCATCAACCAATCAAACCAGCCTGTCCAGATCCCTATGCAGAGCCTTCCTGCCCTCCAGCAGTGTAATACTCCCACCCAACTTCTTATGGTCTGCATATTGAAAGTATTCTCATAGACAATAAATTAAAGCTGACTTTTCAGTTGGCAATTTCATTACATTGTCTTCCTAAAGGTATAATGGTATTGATCTGAAATGCAACAGTACTAAGAGCTCAGGAAATGTGATGCAATTGGCATCTGTACTCATACTTGTGTGCCATGAATACAAGAAAAGTAACAAGTGGGATTTTGTACAGATGAACTAGAAATTACAGAATCTTTGGCTTGGAAGTCAGAATAGCGTTTGTGAAAATAACAGTGTAACTCACTGCCCAAGTGTAGATGTAAAAATTGGCAGAATATTTTAAATAAATGTTCATGCATGTTTTGTATCCTAAATGTAAGACAAATATCTGTGTGAAAGCAGATTCATTACATTTAAATTTATACACACATAAATGTGTGTATACATGCCTGTGTGCATATGTGCAGTGATTTGTGCCTTTGGGCTACTATGTTGCAAATAAATGCACAAGGATTGAAAATAGCCTGTTCAAATTGGAAAATGCATCAGCAGATAAAGAGCAAGCAAGCGAGCTGAAAATATGTCCTTTTGTGGCAGTAATAATGGTGATACAACCACATCAATAAGTATGCTGTAATTCTATTATATTTGATGTAGCCAGGTAGATTTGCAGAGGAATATTTAAAATAACACATGCACCTAGTAGCATTATATTTTGGTACTATTATATCTTGTGTGGACAAAATACATAAGCATTGTTATGAAATAGCATTTCTAGTTTCACTCAAAATTATTTGACTACAAATATCTTCTGAATAAAGGGTATTATCTAGGAAGAAGTGTCTGATAGTGAGTAATTGTTGCAAAACACATAACATTGTTTACTCAGCTAAGAGCACTTAGGTACTCTCACTTGAACTGCATGCTGGCTGAAGAAATATAAACAAAGGCTAATGAGCAAAGGCAAAATGTGAATTTGCTGAAAGGCTTTTACTGGAATAAATGAAGTCTCTGTGATGTCTCTTCTCATTTCCAAACTTTAATGATCTTAGAGAATAAAGAGCATATTCGTGGAATTCAGTGATAATCAGTCTGATATCACATGGAAAGGAATATTGAATACAGCTGAAACAGAGATAAAATAAAGGAATGTGATATTAGGAACTTGATAGTAAGCAGTAATATGACGTCAGACATAAAAGGCAAGATAATGTATGTACAGCCAGGTTGAAATAAGGTCACTGCAGAAATAGTTTTCATCATGCTGGATACTATTAGAAGGTATTGAGGCAACATGAAATGTGATACTAGTCACCTAGAGGAAGCATTTAAACACTGGAATATGCTTTCCAAAAGTATGGAAAGACCAATAGAAGAAAAACATACTGATGCTGAACCTGCGCTCATGATATCACCTCAGAAACTGTCAGTTCAGTGTGATTCTGCCAATGCAGAATTAAACAATGAACAATATGTGTAGATTTCTTTTTCAACAACAGCACAGAGCTCTGGTCATCTGCACAGTTGCTTTTCCACTCAGATTATGCTTTTCTATTTAGATTATGAGCTCTTTAGGGCAGGGACTACATTTTTGCAGAAATTTTGAGTTCAGCAAGGTTTCCAAGATACTATCATATCATCACCATAGGTCTTAATAATTATGTTTCAATGTGATTTCTTCCTCATAC
>VWZD01010833.1:97362-132283 GCA_013396695.1 Sakesphorus luctuosus
TACCTAATGCATTTTTTTTCTGTGGAGATACTTACAGTAATCAAATCATCTTTCAATCATCTTTTTGATATGTTCTGTATTTCACTTTAAGGTCTTTTCTCCAATGCTTTCATCATTTTTGCTAATCTTTTTTCCCATGAACTTTCCCTAACTTTTATCCTTCTTTTAAAATATCTAAGGACTAGAATTATAGGGAATATCCTTATAGCACTCCCCGCAATTGTAAAATCCACTATATGCTCCAATTAAATTTTCATTTCCTTCTCCAAGAAGCAGATTATTTCTTATTGCTACAGCATTGTTCTGAAAGCTGGTTATCTTGCCACTAGGAGTGTCAGATATTTTGATTCTCTTCTTTTCAGGGAAAAAGAAATCTTATTCTGATAGCTACAATATTTAATAGCTTTCTATCTGGCTGCATTAGAATTAGTTCATTTGAATATAACTGGTTTATAAAGCTACCTAGATTACTTTATGACACCTACATTTTCATTATTATTGACCATTGAGATAAATTTTGTGCCTTCCACATGTTTTATTGATGGTGATTACACAGTTAATTCCTTATTATGTGTCACCGACAGTATCTTGATCGCTGTGAAACCTCTTTCCCCTGTATAGTAATGACTAACCATTGATGGCTTGTTTTTAAGTCAGTTAACTAGTTCTTGATCCTTTCAGCATGGTATACTTTATGATACCATACTGTGTCTACTAAGTATATTTATTAAACTGTGAAAATTAATTACCTGGAAATCTTCTTAAAAGTGCTTTCACCTTCAGATTGCTCTAGCCTGCCTTCAGCGATGACTGGTTTCTTCATTAAGGAGACATCAGAAATCATGGTTATTATAGAGTCTTTCTGCACTAGAGGGTAAATCTATCATTACAACTCCATAATAACTTGTTTTCAGCCAAACAAAGTGGACACTAATAACATGGAGTACAATTGACATTCTGGCTTTCCTGCTTTTCCCTTTACGAGATGAAAACAACTACTAAGAAAATATTCTACCTAAAAGTTTTACCAACATCTTGAAAATCTGGAATTGTCTCTGCATTCTGATGAAGTATTTCTTTTATCTGTTCCAACAAATTACTAGTAGCGATTTTCTAAACCACCTTACAATTCTTACTAGTCATGCAATTACATCTCCTTTATTTTGTATTGAAGAAGACAATATACAATGATCAATGTATCAGAGAACTCCTCTGTCTCTCAACAAGGATCTGACCCATCTTCAAACACTTTTGGTGTGAGNATTGAATCTTGGCATTTTGGATTAACTGTACTTTTTCAAGTGGTAGTGTGCAGTATAAGAAATATCACCTACCAACATAACCTCTCAGAAATGCATCACCCTTCAAACTTGTGAATAAAAGAAATACTAAAAAAAAAAAAAGGGAGACTGGACAGAAAATGGAAGATATGTTCTTATCTCTAAATGTAAAAGAAATAATAATAATAATAAAAAAAAACATTTCAGGAATATTCTAGCTGCAGTTATTGATATTCATGGTTTTTGAGATCTCTGTCATACTTATTTGTTTGAACACGACAGTCTGTTTCTTTTTAGAAGCTGTCCTTGTTGTGTTTGTTTTATACATTTTCGAATCCAATTCTATCACTTATTTTAACTCTTGCTATAACTTCCCATGCTTGAAAAATGCTTCCATTTCACAAGGGACCAGAATTATTTCACATGTGGACACACATGTAGTTTGTACAGTGTTGTAGTGATACTGTCTCTGCTGTTGGTTGACCTTTTCCTAGTTTCTCTCTTATTCCGTCTTGCATTGAGAAGGCTTTCTTCCTTCATGATCATAGCAGCTAGAGACTTCTCTCTTTATTCATATAATGAAGAAAATACTCACTGAATTCCATATATCAGGAGGTTATAGAAGTTTTTAATTGTTCTATCTCTTTCATATCCAGCAAAGATAGCAGGTTGTCCTAGAGGATTCTGTCACTGCCTTAGCAGAGATCTTTCATCTGAACTTCTTTTTCATAGGTTAGGTAAAAAAAAAAAAAATCTTAGTAGACTTCATGGGGGTCCTGGGTCATTAAAGCATGTCAGGATATAGTCCCTCAACTTTTGCTGAGCTCTAAAGTAGATAACTATGTATAATTATCTATAGGTTGAATAAATTGTCACTGCCATTTTTATGTAGAATCACAGAATAAATATTCTGAGTTGGAAGGGACCAACCTCCTAAGTGAATATACTGAGTCCATGTCCTAAGGGAATGGCCCATGCAGGGGATTGAACCTGTGACCCTGATGTTATTAGCATCAACTTTTAACCAAGTAAGCTAATTTCAGGGTCTATTTAGTGTACTGAAATGTTTGCTTATAATTACATTAATTTGTTGATTTTCATACTAATGAGATAGACCTTTTTCAATCTTCATTTATATTTCCTATTTTCAGGTCAATTAAGGTAAACATTAGAAAAGAGAGTGTATTTTATGTATTTTAAGTCTGTCTTCCGCCAACAAAAGCACAGATTGATGCATCACAAATCCTATGTTTCTGAACTCCCTGCTCCATAAAAGACATGTCTTTCAGACAAATAAAGCAGTGGGATTAAGTTAATGGAGGAAAATGGTGAGATAGTAAATTCATCAAATTTCAAGCTATTACAGCCATGAACAAACAGCATTGCAACTCTTGGAGTCATTGCTATCACTATCAGAAGGAAGGACTTGTTCTGTATTCCTTGTACTTGTTACAACCTTTGTCAACACAATGATGAATTTAATTCAAGCGACTTTTGTATTTCTTGAATTACAGTGGTGTGCCTTGTGCCCTGCTTTTTCCAGTTTTCTATCATTTCTTTATAACTGGAAAACATTTTTCTTCTTGAGTTTAACAGTTGTTGTATCTACACCACCTTGAAAAGAGCTTCCATATCAAAAAATCTTTATCAAAAGTTGATTAGGTGGCGATCTCTTCCACATATTGTAAGCATAACTAAAGAATGTGAAAGATAGAAACTTAAATTTAATTCTCTCCTGCCGTCTAACACAAATCTTTGTCTTTTGTCAGCCAGAGAGCAGGAAGTATGCAAGATATGGGGTGAAAGCGTGGCCAGGACAGGTGACCCAAGCTGCACAAAGGGATACTCCACATCATGTGTTGCTCAGTATATAAACAGAGGAGTTAGCTGGAAATTGCCGATTGCTACTCACGGAGGGGATGGGCATTGGTCAGCATGTGATGATTAATTGGATTGTGCCACTTGTTTCTCTTGTTTTTTTCTCCCCTCCCTCTCTCTTTTTCATCATCACAATTATTGTTATTATTATTGCATTTTATTTTGTTTCAATTATTAAACCGTTCTTATCTCAAGCCACGAGTTTTATCTGTTATTTCCAGTTCTACTCCCCACAGGGGAGGGAATTAGGAGTGGTAAGAGAGTATGGTACTTAGTTGCCAGCTGGGTTTAAACAATGACAGTAGATAGAAATGAAGAAAAAGGAGGTCACTCCTTGTCAAACAGTGCTTGACAATCCTGTCCATGAAGAAATTTTTCCTAATACCCAATCTAAATTTCCCCTGGCACAACTTAAGGTCATTTCCTCTTGTCCTGTCACCTGTTACTTGAAAGAAGAGGCTGACCCCCGCCTCATTACAATCTCCCGTCAGGTAGCTGTAGAGAGTGATATCGTCCTCTCTGAGGTTCCTTTTATTCAGGCTAAACAATGCCAGTTCCCACAGCTGCTCCTTAAAGGATAGTACTCTAAAACCTTCACCAGCTTCATTGCCATTCTCTGGACACATTCCAGCACCTCAATGTCTTTCTTAAAGTGAGGGGCCCAGAACTGGACACAGGACTTGAGATGCAGCCTCACCAATCCTAAGTACAGAGGTACCACCATTTCCCTGGTCCTGCTGGTCACACTACTCTTGATATAGGCCAGGATGCCATTGACTTGGGCACACTGCTGTCTCATGTTCTGCCAGCTGTCAACCAGCACCCTCAGGGCCTTTTCGACCGGGCAGCATTTGAGTCAGTCTTCCCTAAGCTGTAGCCCTACATGGAGTTATGACCAAGTGCACTTCACCTTGGTGAATCTCAGACAGCTGGAAATAATGACAAAGGCACTTGATGCTAATATGGAGAAGGAGACAGCCAACAAAGTCAAGGGTTTCCAGACACTTAAGATCAGGAAGTAGGGAAAGAATACAGAGATACTTAATAAAAGTTTGGCATACAAAAACATCATAATTCTCTTCATGGAAGGCCATAAGTGTGTGAGTGAGGGGAGGTCCAGGGGGTGAGAGCTGTCTGTACAGGGAGGTTCCCAAGTCCAGGAGCATGCAAGCAGCAGCCCCATGACCCAGAAACCCTCAGCAGCCAATCAAGAGAGGAGAGTGCAGTCTCCGGTGCAACCAAGGGACTTTTAAACATTCCAGAGAGCATGTGAACATGTGAGGTGAACAGGAGTGGGCAAATGGGGGCATGGCACATAGTGAGGGTGTGGCATGGTAGTTTGCATGGCAGATTCCCCAGGCAGGGCAAGCAGTAAAGGCTCCTCTCTGACAACCCTCCTCTCTTTGTCTTCATAAGCTTCAGGAAAATGTTGCCATGAAATATTTAAAGCAGCTCAGTTTACTGGGGGGTTATTTCAGCTCACCTCTAGGCAAAGCAAGAGATATTCACCTAGAAGTTCAGAAATATTATCAGCACTAAATAGTTGCAGCAGCTGAGAAAAAATAAATTGGGGTTAGTACCCTGTTGGTCTCCTATTCTTTCCTGTGAAGGTGGTTAGAGATGGAAAACTAATGGAGAGAGACTGTAGAACTGAAGTGTTTCAAAGAAAGGTGAAGAAGTTTAAATTAATCTTTCTGTTGAGCATGCTTTCTACCTGGACTCAGGCTATCCCCTCTCTGTGTTTAATGCCATCATTACAATTATTATTCCCTCTTGACTGAAAAATGAACTGTGATTTCCTGATCCCAGAATAACTGTGTTCTTCTTCCTAACATTAGGGAAGAATGAAACATAGTTTCTTTTGCTCTAATGTACTTGTAATATTTTTTTTTACACAATATGAAGGAAATTTCCCATTTTTACCTGGCAAACATATTATCTGATCAGATCTGTGTAACAGAGATTCAGTGGGCATGAGGACATACACATCTCAGTGTCTCATCATTCATCTGTGTTTCCATTTCGTCATGAAGCCTCTTGAAATAGTTCATATATGCAGTAAACCCGTAACTGATCATTTATGATCTTCTGCTGAAAACAAATATGCTATCACTTCTGAGACATTTTAAGTGATAATTGTAGAGTTTGAAAAATATTTGCATAGCATTTTTGCATTTAAAAATATTTCTAGGTTTTTTTTCCTGGTGTCAGAAAATGATATGTGACTGGCTCTTTGCAATGAAATTAAGAACTTCAAATTAAAATTTCTATTTTACTCCTTGCCTATAAAACTTGTAATTTTGTTTGTTTGTTTGCTTAGGATTTTTTTTGGTGGAACTTACCATTAAAAAATGTTAACATGGTAAACTTATCCTTTCCCCAAAAGAAAAAAAAAATTATCCATTCAAAGAATATTGCCCTCAGTGCAAACTATGGAACATAGAGGGCACTGTTACATTAATGAAAATAACATTTTACAAACAGAATCATTTAGAATTGCTTTTAATGTTAGGAACTAAAGCACCAGTATGCTACAGGGTAGTGGTAGTTATGATGTAACTGTTCCTGTCTGCAAAAAGGTGGTTCATATAAAATGCAAATGGAATCACTTATGTGTGTATTTATCTAGAATGAGTAAAAAAAATTAAAAAACCATCTATACAGAGATTACTTTTATTTATTTAAGTTTTGCATTTTATACTAGTAAATTCTGTGGCTTTAAAATATCTTCATAGTATCCTAACTTGCAGAGACGCAACGTTAATCCTCCTAACACATTTTGGAAAGGATATTTAGCACATAACTGGCAGATCATGAAGTACCTTACAACCTATAGTCACTATTTTACAGATAGTGAAACAGAGTAATTTTATTTGTGTTCTGTTTCTTTCAGAGGAAGTCTGCTCAGCACTGCTATAGTTCTTTGTTCCTGTCCTTTTATCCTTCCCCTACTGCCTACAAGCAACAGCACAAATGGAAGAAGTGAAGGTTTATGCTGTTTTCCTGGATGGCCGTGCTTTATTTTGTGCTCTGGACGACTATGAAATTAAGAACTACACTTGTATATCAGAAGACAGAAAGTAGGCAACATTTGTGAGTCTGTGACAAAGGCAGAGAATAGCAAATGTTCTGGTTGGGGAAGTTAAGATCATCTAAGAGACAAGTCTGAAGATGATACTCGAAGCCCTTTAGAGTTGGCTGCAAAACCTCTTGGAATGGCACAACCTCCTGGGGAAGGTCTGATCAGAGTCTCAGTAGACATTGTAGTCTGCCACGGGCGAGAACTTTAGAACCACTTTAGTAATTCAAGTCGTTGTGGCATTTATTATTCAGTTTCACTTGAAAAGGGTCCACAGATAGGCTGAGGTTCACTGATTCAGGAGAAAAGATGCTAATGCTCCCACATCTGCTCAAAGACTGAGAAGGGTAATACTCTCTTCAGCATTGTCTTGTACTTTGTAACCCAGTCTTGTTTTGAGTGTGTTTCTTTACTTGAAAGTGATGAAACTGTAAAATAAATTTCCCCCCTTTGTGGAAGGATCTTGGTGACTTTAATAGCAATTTTCATTGATCTTATAAAGCACATAAAGTTATAAGAAGCCACATTTTCTTAGCAAATCACACTAAGAATAGAACTAAGAAAATGGCCTGGGATCTTTTTTAATTAGAGACCATACTTTTGACATCAAAATTATTGTTTAAATATTTTTCAGCTGGCTAAGGATCCTGCTACATTTGGAACATCATGCCATCAAAATTTATCAAATGTGACCTGGCAAAAAAAAAAGTGGATGAGTCTGACGCAGTTCCTATTATTTAGTCTTAAAATAATCCTTCTCCTGAGACCTTTAGTTCCATTTATGCTATGAAATTTTAGTGCCCTAAGCCTCAGTGTTATCTTAAAACCAACTACAAACGTTGATCACCACTATCAAGCACAGAAGTGTCTTCTTCTCTTTCCAGTGGAGAACATGTTTCTCTTTAATTACCTTTTAAGGAGTAATTTCCATACTACATGTGAATATTATGCTGGAGAACACTTCTACAGTTTTAGGTGAGCATGTATATATATTAGAAATAAGAAGAAAAAGGATAAGTTTTAAACTCAAATTTTAGAAGATTGAATATAATTGGCTCTTGACTGTCATTACAAAAATAGTGACTAGTTCTACTGTGAATTGAAATTTTGCTGTTGCTAAAAGATGGACTAGAATCAGGCATTTATCAAATGAATCTTAGTTTCGAAAAGTACCTAAAAGTTAATAAAGTGTCATTCATATTTATCAAACACCTTTTCAATACTATGAAAATTTTTCAAAATTATATAGTCCATATTGAAAGTTAGCTATTATGAATCAAATAATATTAGATGATTGTTAATCTGAAATTCTGTAACCTTACATTTTCTAAAGTAAAGCAAAAAAAAGAAAAAATCTGGGAACACATGTAAAAAAAAATCTCTCTTAAGTAATTGTGCTCCATAATATCATTCTTGTCATGTCAGTTTCTGGAGAAAGGTTATTGATAGAAAATAATGTTGGGTGTTCTGATCAGGCAGTCTTCTGGACATTTGTGATAATAAATATAAATTTTAAAACCTAAAAAATCAAGTCAAAGGAATTTCCTAAATTTAAAGTTATTTAATGAATGGTATTACATCTTGTAATGTTGAGAGTATGACTGCGATTTTGCAATGTTTAGAGGTATTTTTTATTTCTGTATTTTTTTGCAACAAATAATAAATATAGCTCCATGCAACTAAGGATGGATATATTTGACAAATACATTGATTGAAGAGTATTTAATGTTTAATTCACAGAGGGATCAATTCATTCCAGTATTACCAAAAGACATAGAATTTTTTCAGCATTTCTCCGTTCAAGGTACTAAATAACATTTTTTTCCTCTATCTTTNGAAATAAGAAGAAAAAGGATAAGTTTTAAACTCAAATTTTAGAAGATTGAATATAATTGGCTCTTGACTGTCATTACAAAAATAGTGACTAGTTCTACTGTGAATTGAAATTTTGCTGTTGCTAAAAGATGGACTAGAATCAGGCATTTATCAAATGAATCTTAGTTTCGAAAAGTACCTAAAAGTTAATAAAGTGTCATTCATATTTATCAAACACCTTTTCAATACTATGAAAATTTTTCAAAATTATATAGTCCATATTGAAAGTTAGCTATTATGAATCAAATAATATTAGATGATTGTTAATCTGAAATTCTGTAACCTTACATTTTCTAAAGTAAAGCAAAAAAAAGAAAAAATCTGGGAACACATGTAAAAAAAAATCTCTCTTAAGTAATTGTGCTCCATAATATCATTCTTGTCATGTCAGTTTCTGGAGAAAGGTTATTGATAGAAAATAATGTTGGGTGTTCTGATCAGGCAGTCTTCTGGACATTTGTGATAATAAATATAAATTTTAAAACCTAAAAAATCAAGTCAANTTCAATTTCAGGTCAGGAAGAAATTTTGAAAAAATTACATAACCTAGACTAGTGTTTTGTAACTCAGAATACTACTTAGGAAATATGGGGGATCTGCTAGAGACAGTAAGAAGGAATAATACTATTTTATATCCTGAATGAATGTTAAATATCGGACTCAAAATTTGATCTGGCAAATTTTTTTCCATGTCATAATAGCATGTTTTCAAACTTATTGATGTATTTGAACTCTGCACTGTGTGATGCTCTTTTCAGACATGAAAAACTGCAAGATATCCTACCTTAGCCATGTCACAAGAGTAAGACTAAATATTTTCTTTTCAGACCTTCTGGAAAAGACAAGAAAGGAATATTTCTCAAGGAATAGTTTAAATCTAACTCTAGTTTAAAAAAGTCCCTGGAAGTAGTTGAAGGAGCCAGATGTATCTGGCAAAGAGAGACTTATGTGACTTACAACTAATTAACTGTGTTATAGACTAGGGGTTTGGAAGAATTATACATATGAACTGGAAAGTCTTTGAAAAATATGGCAATTTTTATGACATAAATAGAAGCCACAGAAACTTTCTGACATAAACTCAGCATATTTGCAATATGCAACCTGCAGTTTAAAGTTTTGTTAGGGAAAAAATACCCCCTAACTTGCCAATAAACATGCATATTAATGGAGACAAAGACCTACAGACTTTGTGTGAGTTTCTTTTTCACTTAGTGCTATGTATTCAAGTAGACAAGGTAAAAGATATTTCAAATGCTTTTAATATTAAGTGGTCCTAAATGATTTTATTTTCCTGAGTTTGATTCGTATTAAGGCAGCAGCCTTTTTTATTTAAGGTAGCNTCACATTCAAACACCTCAACTCTAGCACTGCAATTATCACTTTTTTTTTTTTTCAGTTCAGTTCACAGCTCTCTTAACCCAACCAGTTCCAAAAGACTTCTTCATGCTGCAGTTTTATCCTCTACTTCCTTTCACAGTGATATGTTCCTTGCCTGTTAACAGACTTTAACCAGAAAAACAGTGGGCTTTGAGGAATTTTAATCATAAATAAGCATGATGAAAAAACAGATCTGCAATGCTCAGACTGTGGAGAAAAACCCCTTCCTGTGCTAAAGACTAGATCTTCTAAGTAGATTTTTGTGGATGAGAGACAAAAGGTGCTCAACTATCATGACCATGTAATCTTCTATACACCTGATTGGGTTGGTTTATAGTAACTTTTTTGGGACAAAGTTTTTGTGGAATACAGAGAAGTCCCAAAAGAAATTAAAGAATTTTGACAAACTGCACACAGACACAGTTACTAAAGAACAATATACTTCAGAATATGTTTTTTATTGAATGAGGGTTAGAACTAACTATTTGTTAAAAATAAATTTCATTATATGTTTTATTGAAGCAGGGCTTCCTCTTTTTGTCCTGAACAGCAGACTATTGAGATGCTTTTTCCTTTCACAAAATCTGTCAGCTCCATACTTCTGACATCCTCAGTTTCTTTGGGAAAGAGTAGATATAATAAGGAAATTTTCAATTCACATTTTCTGAAAATTGAATATGAAAAAGACATCAAGTACATACTTGCTTTTACTACATTATTCATTTTAAGACAAAATGAGACTAGAAAGTGATTTCATACCTATCAGTTCACAGAACTTCCCATATAAATTCTTGAAGACTGAAGTACTACCCATCTTACCTTTTCTTCCCATCATGCAATTTATTTACCATCAGAAGCAATAGAAATTGTCTGTGCATCAGTTATTTAACCTTAAATTTTCCCAAGCATTAATTAATGGTTCTGTCAACATACTTATTCTTGCAATTCAGAAGATATACAAACTTCCTCCACACATGCTTCTATTGGATTTGAACAATATAGTAGGGCGCTTTTGAAAACTGTTTCAATCACACAAGTTTTTTTGTTTTGTTTTTGGTGGTTTTGGTTTTTGTTGTTTTTTTTTCTCATGTCCTTTGTATCATTGGTAAAGCAGATTTTGGAAATTAGTATTTTGGGGTTTTTATTTTCCATACAGGCACAATCTGCCAGCTAGATGAGTATCAACTACAAAAATCTTGTAAAATCATTTATTCCCTATACATTATCTTGTGACACTTACAAAGACATACCTGCAGTAGTAAAACATCTGTAAGAATGAATGTATAATAATAAATAGTGGCCAATCTTCACAAACAAAGATTTGGGAAGGGCTCACCCCACGTGGGTGTGCCTTTCGAGCCTGCGCAGTGGATTTTTTAGGTGAGGCACAGCATGCGCGGAACTGGCCCCACAGTTTTAAGTCCTAAGGTTCATTTGCTACGGCCGAGCAAGCTTGGAGAGTGACAGTGAAGTCCTTAGGACTATCTACAGCACCCAGTACTAACGGGGGCTGACCCTGCTGAGCATCCGAGATCTGACGGGATCGGATGGCAGGGAGGCATTGAACTGCCGGGGACGGTCCGTGCTGAAACTTGAACTCACGACCTTGAACGTTGGAGACCGGAGTACTCTCCACTACACCATGGGACCGCCCCAGTAATAAATGAATGTATGTCTCAGGTTAAGAAAACCGGAAGATGTCCGTCAAGGAAAGTGAGGAAACTTCCTGGCTTGGAAGAGGGCCTCCCTCTCCTTGAGCCACCACAACCTTTGAAATTGAGAGGCTTTAGGCAGAAAATTTAGAAAAGACTATAACAGTTCTTTACTACATATATATAAACCAAAAAGAAACAGAAGAAGTAACACCACCACAACCAGAACTTTCAAACGTTGAAGTCCTGCTTTCTTTTTCGGTGCAATTACAGCCACAAACAGCAGGGGGCGCTCTCCGGAGGGAGGCGGGCTGCGGTTACTCATTCTCGGCCAGCAGGGGGCGCTGTCTGGCTCCACCAAGACAAAAGCACCGGGAAGGGACGGGTGCCTGTTCCTGGGCTCAGGTGGGAATAGCGGCCACAGAGAAGGGCTGAAACCTTTCCCGTGAGCAGCGCAACGGTCCTCGCACTGTCTTTTGTTTGAAAACATTAGGGATGGTTAGCAACTCCTCTGCAGATGGCACTGGCCCCTCGATGGGTCCATGGTGAATCCAGGCAGTGGTGGCTGTCCTTTCAGAAGAACTGCACAGGATGTGTGGAGTAGAGGATGAACTGGGACTCCCTCCCAGTGCTGCCACCAGCCCAGCAAGAGGCAGCTAGGCATCCAAGCAGATGCAAAACAAGGGTGTAGGGCACTGGCAAAAACTGGTAAAGCCATTAACTATCCCTGTTTTTTAGGCTTTAGCTGGGTCTGTTAGGTAGTGAGAGAAGTGAGCTCCAACAAACCACCTTGCTCTGGTTCCCAACCCCCAAACCACAGTGTTGGCAGGAAACCAAAAACCAAACAAATAAACAAAAATCCATGAAAGATTTTGAAATTATAGCAATGTATACAGACATTTTGTTTTATAATGGGATGATCACAGCAACATAGAATCATTGGAGTTGAAAAGGACCTTAAAGATCATCTGGTTCCAACACTTCTGCAGGGACATATTTAATTACTAGATTGTTCAAAGCCCCATCCAAACTGGTCTTAAACATTTCCAGGTATAGATAGGTCATCCACAACTTCTCTGAGCAAATCCTATATAGTGAATTCTTTACTATATAGTGAAGAATTTCTTTGTAATTTCTAATCAAACCCTATCCTTTTCCAGTTTAAAACCATTACGCCCTAGTCACTACATACCTTGGTAAAATGTCCCTCTCTAATTCTCTTTTAGGATCCTTTCAAGTACTGGAAGGTGCTCTAAGGTGTCCCTGGCACCTTTGATTCTCCAGCCTGATCAATCTCAACTCTCTCATCCTGTTTTCGTAAGAAGGTGCTCCAACCCTCTGATCATTTTTGTGGCTCTCCTCTGGGTGAACACAGTATTCCAGGTGAGATCTCATGAGAGTGGAATAGAGGGGGAGAATCACATACCTCAACCTGCTAGTCATACTTCTTTCAATGCAGTCCAGGATACGCTTGTCTTCCCAGACTGCAAGCTCACTTTGTGAAGTTATTTTGAGCTTCTCATCAAGCACCACCCCCATGTCCTTTTCCTCAGTGCTAATCTCTATCCATTCTCCACTCAGTTTGTATTTGTTTGGTTTGCTCCAACTCACAGGCTGGACCTTACACTTCGCCTTGTTGAACTCCATGAGGTTATCGCAGGTCCACCTTTGAAGCCTGGCAAGATCCCTCTGGATGGCATCTTTTCCAACCTGCTTGACAACTGCACCACACAGCTTGATGTCATCGGCAAATTTGTGTGAGGGTGCACTAACACCACTGCCCAAGTTGTCAACAAATATGTTAAATGGCACCAGTCCCTATGTCAGCCCCTGAGGAATGTTACTAGTCACTGGCCTCCACTTGGACATTGACCTGCTGACTAACACTGTAATCCCAGCATAGAAGCCACCAGATTTGTCAGAGAAAATTTGCCCTTAGTGAAGTCATATTGTCTGTCATCAATGACCTCCTTATTTTCCATGTGCCTTAGCATGCCTTGCATGATAAAACATGTATTCATCAGTCTTCAAAAGTATAGAATGATTACTAATTGGAACACAAATTTCATAAATCTCCCTTTGAAATGTTCAAAAACATCAGAATGGTATAAAGCACAGTATTGGAGACAGAGGCAGCCCAGATTTGACTAATGCTTCCATCTCTAGAATATATTTTACTGAACTTCTTAGAGGTTCAGCAAACTTACATAAATTAAACAAATCACAAGGGGTTTTTTGCATAAAGAATGGGAAAATACCTTGTCAGATGACTTGTATGTCTAGCTTTATTGAGCCTTAAATTTTGCCAATAGTTTCATCCTCACAGCTTCATGTTGATTCAACTGTTCTCTCTTAGGAGAGCTAGCACAGCCTGGAGCAGACAGAATTCTTTCCACACAGCTGCCCTGAAAAGCTGTGCTATAACAGATGTGTGACAAAGCTGTGGTGCCTAATCTGAATGCCTGAATGTCACCTCACTGAGAGAGAGATGCCAGACACATCCTCTAGTATGTGCAATCTCACAAGTGGGCGATAGTGGAGACTCTCTGCCATTTCAGTGCAAAATATCTTCACCAAAAAATGAGAGTCAGGTCAACTTAAGATAAACATGAAGGGGGGCAACAGTATCTGGAAAATGTTACAAAGATAATTTCAGATTGAGTATTACTGTTTTAAAAAGGGAGGAAAACATGGTAAGTTATTGCTATTCCATCCATTGATTTTGAATGAAATAGGTTTCCATTTTTAGAAAGTTCTTCCAATTTTGGGATGTGTTTAGAAATATTTCTCTTTCTTTTCTAATCACCTTTACCCTTTGATAGTTCTCCTTTGTTCTTTTCTTCTTTTATCATTTTAAGAAAGCAGTAATGAAAGAGTAGAAATAGGGAAAATGAAGTAGAAGGAGAAATGAGCCTTTCTTCTCTTGGCATCCCTTCCCCTACTTTTACAATGAAATACTGAAACATATTGATTTTTATTTTTTTAATTTTTTTTAGTGTTTGGACTATCTTTGATTGTAACTAGTGTTAAATTTATTCAAATACAAAGACAACCATCCATCATGGTTGCTATTGTCCCTTGTGACCTCAGTTCAAATCACGCTATAGAACAGACAATACCAGGTTCTCCATCAGGAACCTGTGGGTTTCTTTTTCATTTCTGGATGAAGGAATTCCCAGCTCTATGATAACATTTTCATTGCCCTAGTATTTCCCCTTTTCCATCCTTTCTTAAGCAACATCCATTCCATGCTGAAAACACATCAGACTGTCTTATTCACTCTCATTTGTCTATTTTTCTCTGACCTCCACCTTTCTTTTTACTGACAAATTGAGATCTCATATTGTATTACCTCATAGTCTTTAGGAGCAGTGAGTTCTAGGAAGTATGAGTTTTGCCATTGAATTTTTTCTTTTTTTTTTTCTTTCCTGTTTGTTTTTAGTGAAGTAGTTCTCTTGCTACTTCAACTGCCTGCGTAACTATGTTGTCCCAAGTAACTCTATTTCCTGTACTCACACGGCACATATACCAACCTCAGTAACCCTTGGAACTGAATCCTAATGTCCTACACAAGTCACAGTTGGAATATTGTGATGTATCAGGTGCATTGTTTCAGCATTTTGGCTTCAGTTATGTTCAACATACTGCTTACCATCAGAGCTAAATTGTTCAATGAATTACATGGAGTTGTGCCTGGATCATTTTAAACTGTAGAATGATGTTGAGGACATAGTAAATCACAATGACATGTCTTATCTGAATGTGCAGATACAGGAAAACATGGTAGAGATGTTGAGGATTTGCAAAACTCAAGTGTTCCGTCTAGGCATTGGCTGACTATTCACAGGCACTGTGGTGGGGGTTTTAATTGGGGAATTGTGGGTTAGGATTTGCACATATTTTGGTCTCAGAGTGGTTTTTTGGGACATTCACATTGTGTGAATGTGTATGTGAATGTGTTTAATAATAAACTTGCAAAAGCCTGAAAAAAATTAAATTAAATTAAAAAAGCAATTGGAAACTCATTATCTGTTTTTCAAATCTACAAAAGCGTTTGAAGCTAGTAAGAGCTTTCTTAAAGTTAATGTAAGAATTTTATTTCATTGAAATTCATTGAATGCTTGCTCCATTGCAAACTTTCTTTCAAAGATATTGCACCTTCAGATATTAAAGGTGCAATTTAAACAGTGCTGTGTAATTACATTTTAAATTCCACACAAGTTTTAGAAGTCTGATAGTTAAAGTTTATTTTCAGGTTTAGCCCATTCCCAGTTTTCTTTCCTTTTTGCATCTTTTTTATTGGGTTAGACAGTGACAACTCTTTGCTTATTTGAGTGTACACACATATACCTCCAAAACCCAAAAGGTAAATGAATAGTATGCTTTAGGGTAATTTTATTTTTAGCCTAATGAAGAAGGCTGCAATTTTCAGTTCTTAAAAGTCAACCAAATTTTCACAAATGTGAAGAAACAGTGCTTGTGAAAATATTTGTCCAAATGACTAATGGGACAAATTAGATCATGACAGACTTTCTTTAAAACATTTAAACTAATCACAGTGTTTAAACCACTCACAAATACAGATCTGAGACCAGAGGACTACATATTAAACAGCATATTCATTTCTCCTGAGAAAATAGCTCTTCACACATGCTGGCATAATATTTTAGAAGTTGGATGTATTTTAGAATCATGTTTTTGTGTCCAGTTCAACACAGAGAAGTAAGAAAAAAATTACCTCAAATTTAACCATGACAAAGACAAGCAGCCCTGCAAAAGGTTGGTTACAACCGTATCGATGGCATAATGTTGATGAGATCTGTGCTTTGTTACACGAGACTGAAACAAATAATAAGAATACAGTGATTTTGTGTCCTAAATTTTTAGGATACTATAATGGAGTTAGGGGGTAGAGAGGATTTACATGTGAGAGAGGGAATCCTAAGAATGTCTATGAGGACTTAAGTATCAGATGCACCGGACAAAGAGATCATTTTAAAAATCGAGTAGTAAATTAACTTTTACGTCCCTTTTGTTTTGTGAATTCTCCTAACCTTTAGAAAAGTTTTCTCTTACTTATTATGTTTATACATTGCAGGTTTATTTTCCTCTGAAATCTTGTTGCCTCTATCAATATTATCCCCACAACTAATATTTATCCAAAAGGCCAGATGTAAGTATGTTGTATGCTTGGATTGTTGCAGCAGGAGGCTGTTACACTCCTGTATATACTCCTTTATTCTCTGCCCAAAACCTATTTTATCATGCTTAGGTCAGGGGGAAATAATCCCATATATGTTACCTGGTCTCAACTGACTTTTTGTTTCCAGACTCCATGTCTTTGCTTCTCATCTCCTGCAACTTTTTCAGGACACAGACATGTGTAACTTCTACTTGTACAGGAGTCAAAACCTATCAATTGCAGAAACTAAAGGGCTTTTATTTTCCACAGCCTCATAAAGTTTCAATCTTATACCTTTCTTTTAATGGCTTTCAAGGCTGTATATGGAGCCTCTGAGCAAAACAAACAGGAAATAGAAGAGATTCAGCACCAAAACCAGTTCTGAGTTACAATTTTCACCAGCTGCAACCTTTTCTTCCTAAATATTAGGAAAGTAATATAGCATTAGATACTATGTGTTTAGAAGACACGTTTCTCCAAGTCTTTTACATGTTAAATATTTTTGTTTGAAAGACTTTAATATAGCAAATGTTTTAATAACATATGTATTTCAGTCATGTACAACAACAAGGAATTTTTTGGAAAGGAAAAGGAACTTGATTTTTGTTACAGGTTTTTAATTTATCTTTAATAACTCCAGGTGAAATGATTGTGGTTACTGATCCTGCATTAAAATTATTAAGAAAGTTTTATCTGATGCATACAGTACTTTTACCTTCTTTAATTTCCCTGCTTTACTTGCAGTACCTTTTGATGTAATAAATTAATTTTCTTCTCTTTAGATGAATTCTCATACATGTCTATTGTATGTACAGGAACTGTCCATTAAATTTTAACATTAGATATCAGTTTCTAATTGTGATAACACTATACTGTAGTTGAGCTGTTCATTGTAATTAGAATAATAGAATATCTTAGAAATATGGTAAAAAATTAAAACTTTTGTTTAAGTACCATTTCATTAGAAGTGAGTAAATTTTAAGCAACATCTTCCTTCCTTCCTTATACTCTGATGACAGATATTTACTGGGGGAACAATTTAGCAGTACAAATATTCCATGAATTTTCTCTCATTCTTACAGTGCTGTTCTCTCAAATAACACAGACTTAAAAGTTCTATGTCCTTTGGTACATTGCAAAGAGTAAGAAATTTTAGAATTTTGTTAGAATGAAAAGATCTGATTCAAATTTGGTAACCTCATCCCGGGCTGAGACAGTTCTCTGCCACCAAGTCTTTATTCCAGATGAGAAAGCGATATTCACAAGCCTTAAGAGTGTCATAAAAACTTTTACTGTGAACAAAGAAAGGGATATTAGAAGGTGGAAGGTAGTGTAAGCAAATTGTCTTTTCTGAACAGTTTCTGTATGCAAATATTTTGTACCATAGCTTAATTTGCTTTTGGCTAGCAATAGAATATAAATCCTTAGAAATACTGTGACATACATTAGAGGTTTCATTTTATTTTCAGTGAGTTTATTTCACTACAAGTGAATTCTTTTTCAGGCAATTTCCTCCCTATTCATGTCACAGTGTGACTCACAGTTTCTTCATGTTTCTTTTAGTAAGCTGAATAGGTAATAAAAGAAAACTAATTTATTTCTTTCTTTCCTCCATGAAGGAGTGCACAGGACATAGAGTGCTGCAGAAAACAGGTGAAGAGCTTTATTTCCAAGCAGTGAAGCCTAGAACAGCTTACTGTGCTTTTGATAGATGAGATTAATTTAACATCTCCTTTTTGGATGTTCGTCAGATGTTTTCTTTATACCAAAGAGAATAGAGACAGAATAATGTATAAAAATGATACATAAATAGTAGTGATGAGGATTACAATTAAATTAAATCTTGATTAGTGAGCCTATATTATAATGCATTTCTGACCCAGAAACTTCTTGGAGTTTGTGTCACTCCTGTTGCTGTTCCTTTCACAACCTTTCACAATTACCATCACTGGAGTCCACCTGCCATAAATTCATAGAATCATTTGTGTTGGAAAATACCTGTAAGTTCATCAGTCCAACAGTTAATCTACAGCTCAGGATGACAATACTACCCGCTTATGTTCATGCTGGCAAATATGCAAAGGTTCTTTAACATTTTTTTTCCTCTTTTCTTCTCCATCAGCTCTACAACAGCTATCCCACTTCATAGTGAAGTAAAATTTTAAAGGCATCTTGAAATCATGGTCATGCTGTTTCTTGGCAAAACCTGTTATTGAGATATCTACTATAGTAAAAATAGTATTCTTCTTATTAGAATGATGTCCTGATTACAGCCAGGACAGGATTAATTTTTTGCAGTCAGAGGAAGAGGGCACGGCCAGGATCCTGGTGTTAATCTCTAACACCTCATGTCATTGTCAGAAAGGGACTCTCTCTTTTCCAGGGAGAAGGGGTTCCTTCCAGTCGAGAAAATGTTGTGAGGGGAGCCGTCCAGTGCCTCAGAGTCCTGTTTTGTTGGGGGTCTCCCATGGCAGTATCATTAAAAATAGAAATAAAAATTCTCTCATGTATTTGTTTTGTTTCTAGAAGTACGTGTGTCTACATAGGCAATAAAACTGATTATAGACCACATTCAATTAAACTGTGCAATAACAAACCAAGCAAAAAAACTAAAATAGAACAAGCCAAGCCCTTAACTTGCAATAGATAAATGCAGCCAAAACTAGAACAAGTTTTGACCACCTTTTTAGTAACAGTGTACCCCTTTAAAGTAGTTTTATTGTTTGCAAGGACTCCCTTCTTATCCGCTGACACGTACAGGGTCACAATGCTCAGTTTAGCAACAACTGCACTGTCATTGGTACATCTGGTGATTTTCCAAAACCAGCAATCACCAATCCAAAAATGAAAATAGAAAAAAACCAAACCAAAACAAAACAAAAAAAACCCCACCAACTTTTTTGGTACTAGCATACTTTACCTCTCTCAGATAGTGCTTTAGTGCTGGAAATATGAAAATTAGAGTGTAACTTTCAGACATTACATTGATAGAAAAGGCATAGAAAGAAACAAAATTCATTCTGTAAAAAAACCCACCCGGATATTAAATTAAAGAACAGTCATTCATCTAGGGTTTTTATTGGCTACTGCCTCCACATGATCCTGCCTTTAAGGAGCAACTATTTACACTGGAAATGCTGGAAAACTTATTGCATACATTCATTTCTGTTTCTAGCACTGCCTTCCCACTGCTAACTTGATGAATAATTAGCTTTTGTCTCTGTAATCCTATATAGTCCTTGGATGATGAAGTGGGTGCAGTAGCATGGTAAAAAAGGGAAAAACAGGGGAAGCCACAGACAGACACTTTGGTAAATTCATTGTCCACTGCATTTTCTCACATGCTCATATATTGCCCATATTCATAAGCTTGCTGAAAAAGAAGTGAGTAGTGAGGTAACAAAGTTTTCTGGTAACATTAAATTATTCAGGGCAATAAAAGCAAAATCTGGCAGTGAAAACTTGTACAAGTTTACAAAAGTGAAAGAGCAGTAAAAGATGAAATTCAGTGGTGATAAATGTAGAATAATGAGTAGATAGAATAACAGCTATGTAGATAAACAACAAGAGAGCCTCAATAACAAATTAGTATTCAGGAAAGACATTCTGGACTTCTTGTAGACAATTCCACAAAAATATCAGACCCATCCAAGGAAGTGCTCAAAAACCCTGACTATAGCATTTTGAATGTTTAGGAAAGGAATAAACAAGAAAATAAGAATATATTTACAGAAATGGGTAAACACTTTGCAGTTCTGTTTCTCCTTCTAGTTTTAGGTAGAACACAGGAAAAATTGAATATGGTAAAAAGAATAATGAAACTTATGGATTAGGTATTTTTCTGCAAGTGCAGTGTATATAGCTAGAAAAAGAGGTAACTGGAATTAATTAGTCAATAAATCAAGAGTGGATTGGAAGGTGTGCATAAGCGCATCCAAAGAACTTCCTGGGAACCAGATCTTGAAGAAAACAAAAGGCAGCATTTTCTACACAAATCAGCTAAATCATGAAATTTGTTGCTACAGGATGTCATAGATGACAAAAATACAAATAAGTTCATAAAACTGACAAATCTGTGAAAGAAGATTGCATGCAAGCATTCTGTTATACAGACAGTGACATACTCTAAGTAAGCTGATTTTCACCAGCTGAAGTCTGCATGGCCCTTTATGAGTAAGGTTTTCATTTGCCTTACTAGTGGAAGGTTTAGAACTCTTTTCCTCATATTTGGCTTGTGAGATGAAAAATTCACAACTACAGTTTCAGAGAAATTGGAAGACTATTTTCTATGCTTGTTAGAGTTTTGGTTTTAGTTGGTTGGTCTTTTTTTTTTTAATATCCATGGGGCATTAAGCAAATGCTTATTTGGGCAGAGGACTAGAGAAAGATTAGCACATATGGTTGTTGAGGGATATATTTAGTGCAGGTACAAGCTGGAGTGCCAGCTGGAGGTTGAGCCTTGAGTGGCTAGAGCCCCAGAAGAGGCTGTGAACTGCCAACCTTTTGCCTAAAAGGGCACAGGGACCTGTGACCCAGCCAGGTGACTGGACACTCAGAGATGCAGAAGGAGCCAAGAACCACCAGATTTTTCTGCAATTAGACTGTAAAGGTATAAAAGCCAAGGGTTTCCTTTGTTCTGGGTCTCCCTCAGATGTACACAGCTCGAGATGTTATTTTGTTATTTACTTATTGCATCATGATTAAATTATTTCAAGCATCTGGACATCTAAGATTCTACCATGGGAAACCTGAGGTCAAGCCAGTAAGGACTCCTGGTCTGACTGTAAGAGTGTGGGTTGTGTAACTGTGGAGGTGCTTTGACCCCAGCTCAGGTGGTGTGAGGTGTGACTGCCAGAGTGGTTCCTGGATGGTTAGACAGTGAAGTTTCCTTAAAATGATAACTTACATTTTGGAAATTTTAGAGTAAGTCTTAAAATAGAGTTTATATGTCCTTGTGTCTCTATTGTACAAAATTGCTCCAGCATGGGCAGGAATGCATTCTCTGACATGTCATCAGCATTAATTAGAGCTGATAAAACATAATTTTAAAATACATCACTATATATACAAATAATATTTTGTGTACAGATTTTTTTTTTCACAATGCACAATTAATTGTGCAGGATGGTTAGGAATATCTGAATTTTTTTTTGTTCCAAAATCTTGAGTTGCTGATCTAACATTGGGCAATCTAAATGTCTAGATGAGACCACTGTACAATATATTTCTGAACGGATACACTACTAAAGGTAAATGTATTCTTTTCAGAAAAATGCAGTGACCTTTACTTTCATGAAAAAGATTATTTTAAATGTGTATTTCAGATGAAGACCTCATTTATGATGGGAATACTGTCCAGCATTCAAAGCCAGAGGAAATCCTTTTTATTACTGATGAGGGAAACACTCAAAAAAAGAGTCAAATATCTGGAGATAGCAGTGAAAGCCATGCAGTAGGGAAACTTTTTTTGTTTTCTGCTGAAGATTACTGATAAGACAAAGTGCAGAGAAGAACTATGAAACACTGGGAAATTTAGTCTTTAGAAGTGAAGCATAGAGACAGTGTTGATTGAAAATGATTGCAACTGAAACAAGCTGATTTTTTTTTTTGTCTGCCTGACATCCTGAAGTGTATTTCAACTCACTAGAGAAGTAATTTTGTAGCATGAGGTGAAGTGTATGTGGTACATGCCCTGATAGGTGTATATGGTCATGTGAAAGTACAGTCAACTGGAATAATATTAGAGGAGTGTGCACTATGCAGTTTCATCCAGATTGCCGTTGAGAGCAGTCCTGAAGTGAAGTATCATGGAATGAGCTCCTCTGTAGAATACTAATAAGTGAAGCAGCAGCTGTGCAGATAAAAAAATTTGAATAGCTTAAAAGAACAGTGTCAGCACAGAAATAAGGCAGATAACATACTAGAACCAAGCTGATGGACTTGGTAGATCTATTTCTAGCAAGAGTCTTACGCTTTCTGATATGTAAATTCAAGACAACAATCCACCAGGAAGTAATGCCCCTGGAAGAGTTAAAAAGCATCACAATAGAGACAATTGTTTCTAACCTGATGCACCTTCAATGTTGCATTCATATTACAAAAAGGACACTAGCATATAGTGTATCTGTTCCTGAGTGAGGAAATACGGCTGCCCTCAGCTGTTCCAAAGGGCATGGCATGGTAATTAGTTGTTAAAGTTTACTGTAATATATAAAATACAAACATGTAAACTTTCTGGTTTACTTTCTTTATTTCCCATAAAAATCTTTTGCAATATAAAAGTAGCAAAGACGATTCCATATTTTTTTAGCTGTGAGCCTGAGGCAACACATGAAAACTGATATTAAATAATTTGGATTAATTTTCCAGCACAAATCCCCCATGTTAAATTGGCAGACAAAGTAGTAATAGTGATTTGTATAGGAATTTTATGTAAATTACAACTTAAGGATTGAATGCTCTCTGTCTTTTCTTGCAAAAGTTAAATACTTTAAACTATTATTCACTACTCACCCATCCTTACCCTTCAGTTGATGGAAATTCACAGAAAATATGGAATAAATATACATCTATTTGGTTGTTGTAAAAGGAGACATCTTGCTTTCAGAAGAGACAGCATTTTTTCTAAATATATGTAATAAACCTTGTAAACAGATGCTTTCTTAATTCCTCCATGGTGTTATCTAATCTTATTTATACTTTATTACATCCATAGATTCCTTTATGCTGTTAATCACCATGGCATTTCAGTGCTTCCATCTTTCCTATTTTCTGTAAAATAAATGCTTGCCTTTACCACATATCATTTGATAGCACAGCTTCACTGGAAGAGAGATGAGCATTTTTAAGAGATGACAGAAAAAGCCATGATAAAATAAAAAGGACTCATTTTACACAGACTATAAGCGATTAGTGTCATGAAGGATTTGTATAGATGGACATTTTTTAACTGTACATAAAAGAATCTAAGTCTAACCTGTAGTGTATAGTGCAAAACATGTCCATCACAGAACACTGATATCACCATCTGCAGGCCGTCTTTCTCTCTGATACTTTTTGCACAGCAACATGAATGGGTCATTAAAGAGGCTTGTTTTCTTCTTTTATTTGCTCTTGATTGTGACTGAAAAGACCAATATTCCTATTGTCATTTATATGGAAAGGATTGTCTTTTCCTGTAGATTTCCAAGGGTTCAAATCCTCGTATAGCCACTGGATGTACATAAAAGAACCTTTAGCTGCCTTCTAAATTGTCATTTTGGATCTTATCTTCCTCAGCTTCATTTCACTCAGTTGCCCCTTTGACACAGAGGTAAGCAGAGCTGCTATTCAAAGGCTTTTCAACAAAGAGGAATCTCAGTTGCTGTCTGTAAAGTTGGCAACCATGGAATGGAGATTTTGATATAAGCAGAATTATTTGTAAAAATGGATTTCCAGAAGTTAAACATGATTTCCTTAAAGCCTGTACAAATTCCAGACTTTCTAGCTCTAGCACAAACTCTGTCCTGGTGCTGCTTGGCAGCTAGGAACCAAGACAGATGGAGACTCCTTGATTGGGGAAAACACAGGCTACACTTTCTGCAGAGTCCGTGTCAATTATGTTTGACATGACTGGACACTCTGGAAAACTAGTTCCACTTTATTAGATCAATGAATTTCCATAAAGACTTTGGATCTCAGAGATTCTTGATTTTTAGATTATTTGGGAAAAAAATACTGAGTCAGGAAAAAAGCACTGATTGCAGCATTCTAATTAGAATCTTCTGGCACTTGAGTGTGACATTTAGGATGAGCAACTGGAATGTAAATCAAAGTAATCAAAGGGAATCCCTCGATGTTCTAACTCCAGATGTTCACCAGACCGCTGTTTTTAAAGTAATTCCTGTGGTCCTTGGGACTAAAATGAGTGGTGGTACTAATGTCATTAGCATTATAATGTACTGTTAAGCCTTTGTCAGAATGCATGCACTTACAGGTAGATTAAACTTGTATGAGTCGGTAGGAGTGAACAAAAATTTCAGCTATTTTTGAGGTGCTTTAATGAGGGCCTTTAAGACTTCTGTTATCATTCCATCTTCATCTAGGACGAGGTCATGAAGTTTGACATCCTAAACAATTTCTTGTTTAGTTCTAGCCTCTATCTTTTCTGTTTTATAGATAATGAATATGATGGGTGATCTGCAGGTCTATACAGACCTTCTAAACAGTGACCCTTTTCAGAATCATTGGATATAAACTGGGTTCCTGATTTTGTGTTAGCCTTGGTTGAATAAGTGGGAGAAATTCAAGACAATGCAAAAATGACACAGAAACAGTAGAATCAGAGGTATGCCATAAAACACCACAGACAAGGCCCTTGTTTATAAATTACCCATCAGCTGCAGAAGTCTTAGTAGCACAAAGAGATTCTGCAACATTCAGTAAAGCTGGGAGAGATAAATCCCAGGCATGTAGAGAATGAAGTCACTGTACACTTTTTCATCTGTAATTAGAGTAAAAAAATCTGTAAATGTGCATTCAGAAATTCTACTTTCATGCTAATTATCTATTGGTTTCTGTAGCACAGACTTACTTAATTTTCCTCAGACATGCTAGAAATCTTTGCTAAAATTTAAGGCTGTCTGCTGATAATTAGTGAAAGCACATACTGAGTAAGAATACCTGCTAATATTTCTAACATAATTTGAAAATTAAAGCATGTTGTAGGTCAAGGCTGGAGAATAAAATTTGAAAAATAACAACAAATACAAAGTATAAGTTCATCTGAATCAAAATTCTCAGAACCTACCGAATTAAAACTCCAAGGGATCTTTTTCTTTAGTGTTCCCCAAAACACCCTGCTTGTGTTCTAATTTTTTGAGGAGTGAACTCAGAGACTTGATTACAAGAACAATAAATAGAGGATGTATATGCAAATGAGTCGGGAGCATTAAAATCATATTACAATGGACTTTTCCAATTTCTCACATTTATTAGATCAAAAGGAAAGATCATCTTATTGAGCTTTGAGCATGTCCCACTGGAGAGTGGCCAGGGGGAGGTGAGTAGGAAGGTGATGGTGCAGAGGGGTTCCTATCCCCATGAGCCCAGGCACTGCCTAGCCACTGCCAGACTCTCTCTCTGCCTGGAAAAGGGGATTAAGGGGAAGGAATCCCTCTGCTCTGAGGCAGGAGCAGCAGCCTGGGGCAGGTGTCCATAGTCAGTCCCTTCTGGCTGATGGGGGAGCAGAGGAGGGACTCCCAGCCTCTCAGCAGTGTGTGCCAGGGCTCACAGGTTCTCTGCTCTTCAGAGACACAGTTTTCACAATTCCCACTCTAGGTGGCCTTGCGCAGCCCATGGCCATTCAAACTTTGTTTTAATAGACAGATTACTTGTACTAGTATCTAGGAATCACAAATTTTGCACTTACATGTGCTGGAAAAACTGCATTAGGAACCTCACTCAAAATATAAGAAGTAAAGATTTATTTGTTTTAATTACAGCAGCATCTGTTAGCAAGTCTAAAGCAATTTCTAGTGAAAACTGTGATTATTTGGGGCTGTGTGTGGATATACTTGCTGCTTTCCTCACTCAGGGAGTCTGGAAGATACATATGCAGGTGAGCTGAGCCCAGAACTATTTCAAAACAAGATTTCTTACCTGAAGCCTTCTCACACAGACAGAAGCATTCACCAATCTCTCTCTAGTACTTAACCCAAAATAGGGCAAGTTTCATTGCCCCCTACATTGAGCATCTAAAATATAGTTTAGCTTTTCTAGCTAGTCAATAACAAAGGTAGCTTTTCTGAGGGATTTTTTTCATTGTAAGACATATATCCAGGATACAAGTTTTCTGTCTGTTCTGATCATTGAGGAAATGTAGCTGAGTGTTTGATAGAAGCTGCCTAAGATTTACATAGATAAGTTGGACTAACTATAAGTAAATTATTCAATGTATATGCAGAAAGAGAGAGACAAATCTACAAGTGCTTTGCTTTGCTCTGAAGTACTTCCCTTCAACCAGGCAGAGCTACAATGTATAAAACATGACCCAGGCATCGTTCATTAAAGCTTTAAAACATGACACAATATATAACAATGAAAATGGGGAGTGAGGTTCTGATGGTGGTGTTTCTAACTAAGTCTATGTTATTCTCCAAATTCAGTCATTTCTCCTCTGTTGATTGAAAGGGCTCACCTCTACCACTGTCATGGGAAAAAATGAATGAATGAATTATGCCATATAAATGTAGAAGAATTTCAGATTTCTGCATGTCACAAATAAACATATCCCTGGAGATTTCATTGCAGTTGTAAATTTTTAGTCTCTTACTTTATGTGATGCATTTTGTCTGCCTACTTTCAAGTGGCTTTAATGTAAACAAAATATCCTTACCTTTTTCCCCCTCATGACTCCTCAACAGCATCCATATTTTTAAGTATGCTTCCATACCTGTTTTCAAGGTTAAATACCTTTCTGGTGGAAGAAAAGTCATAAATTGCATTTCATTTCAATTTGCTGTCATGTCTTCAAAAAAAAAGTCAAAGTTAGTGAAGTTTGTGTTAGAAGACTGTGAGCATAACATCAGATTCAAGAAAGTAACATAATCTAGTGATGATAGTTAACTTTTACATTGCAGAACTTCTATGTAAATATATTTGGTAATCAGTACATACAACTATGTAGAGATAAAAATATTAACTTATTTGTTAAAGTAACCATCAATAATCCATTCATTCTCCAGAATGAAGAGCCTTGAATCTTTTAAAATTGAAATAAACAAAGCTTTATATGTGGATTTCCTTTTCCCTATATGTCTTGTAGAAGATATACACATGGTTTATATGTTTTTAATTTATCATTAACAAGCATAGAAACATCACCATACCTCAAAGTAAGTGACCTAATATTATGGTCTTCCTTCTCAAGCTTAAACATTTCATTAGGTCGATGCCAGAGAGCCTTTTCCCCTAAGAATAAAAGGGTTTTTCAGAAAATCATTCAATACAGCTGGAAAAAAAAAAAAAGAGAGAATAGAAAACGACAGGTAAACAAAGGAAGAGTAAAATAAGTTTTCATAAACTCATCAGAATATCTTATAAAGACCCTCCAAACTTTAGCAGCGTGTATTCAGCTTCAAAATGGCTGAAGAAGGGATGGAGGTTGCATTACAATTGCTCTGATCATCACCTTTATAAACATTTCATTTTTATTTTCATAGAAGAAGAAAGTGAATAGAGCAAAGATTTATGTCACTGAATGTCATAGATGATTACCTCTAGAAATGAAAAGAATGCAATTTTTATGACTTTATTTAAAACAGAGCTATTTTTCATAAGCAAATATAGCCAGGGCAGACAGCTTTAATTTTTAAGAATGTATGGAACACTCTGGTGTAAATTTTTAAATGATGATATGGGGTTTTTTTAGATTTGGTGTTTTCCTAAATATAACATTAAGCACAACTCTAGTAGGCATAATATTTCTGTTGTAATTTGCAATGATATTAAGACAATAATTTTTCTTAGTAAGATGTAGGCCCTACAAACCATTTGAAAATACCCTTCACTGATAATTTCTTTCCAGGGATAACTTATATGTTCAAGAAACTGATTTCTTTTTCCATCTAGTAGAATGAAGTTTCATGGAGAATTAAACATGTGAAGAATGTGTAAAAAGTTAATGAAATTCAAGGATCATTGCAGTTAAACTGACATGTAATAGTTGTGTGTTTGGCATCTATTTTTGATCTTTATTTTTGTGACTACAGATACAAGTACTCAGATTTGTGTTATGCAAATTCCCTGTGCATGGTCAATATAGGTAATGGTTCCAAAGACCTATCAATACCTTGCTAGAAGTCTACCTGATGAATTATTTCCTCTTGAATCCTTTCCTGAACAGACACACACACATTCTTTGTAAGAGCCAAGCAAAGGATTATGCGAGAAGGCAAGCCCATACCCAAAGATCTGCTTGTGATAGAGCAAAAGGTATATCCATGGAGATGGTGCCAGTCATTGAAAGAAAGTTCTGCTCTGACAGCTTTGTGCTTAGTGCTGTATTCAGGTTCATACTCTTACAGATCTTGTGCCCTGAAATAGTAACACCCAAGAACAGCAGCACATAATTTTTTTTGTTCATTTATTTATTAAAATACATTTATATTATTACTAAAATATTTACATGAAATAGTGAGAAGAGCAGAGATAAATGTGGTTATTTGTTTTTGTTTGTTTAATAGAAATTCTAATATAATGAACAACAACTAATGCTGATTCCTCTGACACACAGATTCCTCCATTTTCTAGTTTCTTTTCTTTCAAACTTTATTGAGACTCTTTGCTTCCTGTAGTCATTATATTTCCCAGCAGGAAGCAAGGAAATTCCAGTATCACCGACCATTGAACAAAAAAAGACAAAGCATAAAACAGAGATAATGTTATCACAAGGTTTAATATGATAGAAATCTACACTGCAAATCTGCAAAGCTGTACAGAAAGCTAGTGTCAAAGTCTTCATAACTTAATGCTGCTTTGGAGTTCTGAGGTAAAGCACTCTTGAGTTTATATTAATTATTCTAGCTAGTTTTTCAGCAGTGTGTGGGGATCTGGATTACTTTGAGCTTCTTTGCTTCAAGCAGTGAAAACAGGAGCTCATTCCCTATTGCCAGGCTTCAGTTCAGTAGCTACCTTGGAGAAAGTTATGCCAGAGTCTGCAGTCTTGGAAACTACAAGGAGATGGCACATTGATGTACCATAATCTTCTCAATGCATTTGGTTCAGCCAGATGGAAAGCTTCATCCATCACTGAGGACAGATACCTGACGTGGCCAGCGTTTTGAAGATCCACCTGCCCCTTTCTTTTAACACACCTGAAAAACCTGAGAGTTTTCTGGAGCATCAAGTTTATATGTGACCAAAAACTGAGAAAATGACCTATTGGAATAAAAAGGTTAGAGTACTTATAAATTAATTTCCCCCTTGTCCACATATCCTGACAGAATGGCCTCCTTTGAATTTGAATCTCAACAGTCAGTTTTAAGTGGTTTGTTAGGTTACAGTCAACTTCACAGTCTCAACTGAAGTCTATAAGAAATCTTTTTTCTGCCACATATGAGACCTCACTGTGTACACAAGAGCTTCAGTCCTTCTTGTCTTATTATAATTCCAGCTTACAAACTTCTCCCTTTTTTTCTCTCTGTGCTGTACACATTAGGAAAGTTTCTCCCTTGTGAATGTTTGGGGTTTTTTTGCTTCTAGAAGATTATCCCATTAAAATTTTCCAAAAGGCTGTCAGCAACTGCCACCAGCTAAACAAGAACCCTAATCACCTGTTGTCCAGTGCTACCTTCTACATGAAGCAACATTTGCATGTCCAGCAGGCCAAGGGAGGTGATTCTCACCCTCTACTCCACTCTCATGAGATGCCACCTAGAGCACTGCATACAGCTCTGGGGTCCCCAGCAAAGGAAGGACATGAATCTATTCAAGCAAGTCCAGAGAAGGGCCACAGAGTTGATTATAGGAATAGAGGCTTAGAGAATTTTGTTTCTTCAGGCTGTAAAAGACAAGGCTTTGGGGGGACCTTGTTGCAGCCTTCCAGTACCTGAAGGGAGATTGCAAGAAAAATAGAGAACCCTTTTATAAGGGCCTGAAGTGACAGGACAAGGTGGAATGGCTTCAGACTGAAAGAGAGGAGGTTTAATTAGATATTAGGAAGAAATTCTTTACTCTGAGGATAGTGAGGCATAGGAACAGGCACAAGTTGCCCAAAGAAGCCATGAATGTCACATCCCTAGAAGTGTTCAAGGCCAGGCTGGATGGGCCTTTGAGCAACTTGATCCAATGGAAGGTGTCCCTGCCCATGGTAGGGCATTGGAACTAGATGATCTTTAAGATGGTCTTTCAATTAAGATGGTCTTTCAACACAGGCCATTGAATGATTCTATGATTCAGCAAAACAGTCAATAAGAAAACATTCCTTGCAACCCTGGCTTTCCTGACTTCAGCATCAGATTTTCCTTCAGACTACTTGCTTTTGTCCACTGTAGTGTAGCTGAAACACATAATTTAAAATATGTAAATAGGTAACTGAAAGTTTTCTTGGGTAAATTGCTGGGTTTTCCCCACATCTCCTGCTAATAATCCTGAAATAGTGATTTTTTTTTTACAAGTACTCACATGACATTCAGCTAATCAAAACAGCCACTCCACAGAGAAATGGAATGTCCTTCAATATTAAAGTGCATACATTTGATATGAGATGACTTTTTGTCCATCACACAAACCCTTATTTCATAAATTTCAGCAGACAGAAATAACTTAAATATTCCTATTTCTGCCTCATACACCAGCTATTTATAAAATGTAATTCATTCAGGCAGAAAGATAGGCATTGGGTTAGAATAATGGTTGTTTATTTTTAGACATCGTCCTGTATTCTTGCTAGAGCCTGAGAGCTACATTTACTTTAATTGAATGTGATCTTTCTGGTTACTAATATTCTGAGCATGTTGATAGCTTCAGCATTATCTGTCATGCCATGCTATTGACGTTTTATGAGAACAGAACTGATATGGTTGATAGGAATTGAGGTGATGATGAGCAAAAATGTTCAAAATGAGCTACTAACACCAAAAAACCCCATAGGTGCCAGCTGCAAGTTTAACATCCTAAGAAATTTTATGTCTTGGGAACAGGGACAATTGAAAAAAGTGCTTCTTGAGGACTCTTCTCTTCACTAACTCTTATATTCTCAGATTATAATGAGCACTGAGTTTCTATCAACTCAAACACAACTACTAAAGAATATAAAGTTTTATTAGGTATTAGTAATTTCTGATATTTCTTTAACAGGTGTGTAACTACTATGATATTTCAGTGGTAAAACTTTTTGCATACTTACATTCGTAGATGAAAACACAAAGGACTTGTTTGTTTGTCTGTTTTTGTGGAAAAGCACTGATATTTCTGTTCAGTTCTTTATAAACAGACTTGATGACTTCCTGTAATATTAACCAACCACAGCAAGAATAGAAATCAATATGCCTTTGAAATATTGTCATGAAATACCAAAAAATAAGCATGAAAAAAGCCAGTCTATGCGGTGTCTCTCTAAATACTTTTGAAGATTGTGCTAGCATTGCAAAGAGTAACAGATTTTTGCTCTCTAGGCAACTAAGGCTACTAATTTTAAATCATAAGTTTGGTGGTAGGTGATATATTCCCTTAATATTTCTATTAAAGTCTTAAGAGTGGATTCTGATCACAGATTCTCTGGTGAACATCAGGCACAACTCCACAGGGGATCTTTGGAGTTATGCTAATTTACATTGGTGTCACTTGGTGTCATATTGATGAAAATTCGGTTCTATAATCCTACTCTACTCTCCAAGTTGTTTAAGCTCGTAGCTTTATGGCTAACAAGAAATTTTATACTGATAAGTAATTTTTTTCCCATTTCTGATGTCAGCAAATCTTTGACTTTGTAAGGACATATGGGAAGGCTTTTTTTAGCTTAGGAAAAAAAAACCAAACACACTGAAGAAACTTCAGAACTACTGTAGGGAAAGCTGAATTTAACTCAAAACAAATGGAACCACGGGGTGACCTTTGTTCTAGTTGACTGTATCAGTTGACTGGGTCAATGAGCTGTAACAGTTGAGTGGGTGTATCAGTTGTGCAAGTGTTTTTCCCAGTATTAATCAAAAGGCTGTGAATGTTTTCTTGGGCTAGCCAGAAGAGCCTGGGGCAAAAGGTTGACTCAGTTCAACCCAGGGCAAAAAACAACCAACCAAGGGAATAGACTTTGAAGAGAGCAGTTGGCTTGAGCTGGCTTCAATCCATTTCTTCTTGATGGCTGGGGATGCCCAATGTCATGACAGTGAGCATACAAAGACCCTTAAGAGGAATTACACTTATATTGTGCATATTGCAATTGCTATAGTCTGCTCAGTGTTCTTGTCCTGTGATTTCAGTATACTGATGCATCTTTCCGATAAGTCAAAATCCTGTGTAATGTCAAATATAATACAAGGAATTGGACTTGGTATTAAACATTAAACTGTCTTCATGTGGAATATCAAAAAAGAACTTTGTCAAATAATATTGGGCTCTGACAATCCGCTAACAGAAAATGAGAATTTTTTAGTCATTTTAATGTTCTGTCTTATATTCAGACAATATGACTAGAAAGGTCTTTTGAACAGTAGATTACCTTCTTCTCTACTCACCTAATGTCTTCTTACAACAGCTTCTAAATACTGGGTGAACAAGCAATCTTACTTGTTACATGAAAACTTAAGTCAAAGCAACTGTTCAGATTGGGCAAGTAAAGAAAAGAATAAGGGCTTTTTTGCTAATATCAACCACACAATTCTGACCTTTGTAAAATAAATTAAAAGATCTTACAGCTCTGTCAGAATCCAAACATTTTTTCCATAGAAGTATAATATTTCTTGATACTTTCAGTGTTTTCTTGTCCTAGTATCTGTATGACTTTTTAAACACTTAAAACACTTAATTAATTAACATTGCAGGGATTAAGTTCTGACCTCATATGAAGAAAGCAACAATGTTAATTCTTGCAGATTTTCTGCAAGTTATACAATATTTGATGGTAATAGTTATATATAAAGTTATATTGCTACTTATACATAAAAGTATTTTTATTGATTTTTAATTCAGCTAATTCAGCATTTCCCCCCCAAATTTTGGTATTAATTTTCCCCTCTGTTTCCAAAAAATGGCCAAAAGTGGCTGCCTCATAAAAACGAAAAGTCTAACAGATACTTTCCCTTTGGTAGCCCCTACGTTTTCTAACTAAATCCATTTCACTGGTTTTCCTGAGACTGCTAAATTTTCTTTGCTTCCACACATCACTTTCCTTCCTGTCATGTCCAGTAGGAGCTGTTTCTCTAGTTTAAATTCTAACTGGTACTATCCTTCAGACTTCCAAGATTTTCCTCTGAATTCCTAGGTGGTTCCAGAATATTCCAGGCATGTCTTTTCTCTTGTTGCCTATTAGTGGGTTTTGCATCAAAATCTGGCTTCAGTGATGAGTTGGGTAGTGTGCTAAGTAGCTTGTCAAAGGGTCCTGTTTCATAAAGAACTGATGACATAATCTGACAACTCACAGCACAAATGTTAGCTTTCCAACATTTAAAATAACATGGAGGAACAAATAATATTAGCCTCACTCCAAACCTGCTTTTTTTGGAAATACATGATCTGTTTCTGTAAACTCAAAGGGGAGCTGTTCAGGGCTTGTAGAGAAGACCATCAGTTGTCCTGGTCTCTCTTTCTATTTAGCTTTTATATGCCACAAACTACTGCTAAATGAATGTGCTTTGTTCTCTACTCTCTGTCCTCTTGGTGAACCAATCCATGTTCTCTATATTTTAGCTTTCTTAATATTCAGTTTTCTGTGCATTAAATAATCAAAGCTGCATTTATGCCTGGCAGGTCGGGTTGATTATCATAAAACAAAAACAAGCAAAAAAATTGACTCTTTTTCCCAAATGTCATCCTCTTCATGAAATTTGTTAAAGAAATGAGTTTGAAAAACTACTTTGTAATAAACCAGTGCATATATTTGTGATGCCACATGCTCTGTACAAAGGAGATGAAAGAAAATTATATTTGGAGTTTTCATTTACATACCCTAATCAGTTTTTCTCTATTCCTTTCAGTAAGTGCTTGATTTATATTTAAGCAATTCGTAGCCTGCTACAGTGAGATGCAATATTTCTGATACAATAGTGCTAAATAAATTACAAACCCACTCTGATACAAAATATTTCTAAGGAGATGTAGTGGTTTTAGCTAGGCCTCAAATTAGCAGGCTCAGAGAATCTATGTGGATTGGGAGACAGCTGTCACCTGACTGGGTAACCAAGGAAATATTTCATACCAGATGACGCAAACCTAAGATATGTGTGCAGCAGTGGGAGGTGTTTGTTCAGTTCCATCACGGCTGAAAAGAAAAAGGACGTGCTGCAGCTCTTCTACTCTGTTAGGCCTTGCTCGTGCTGCTGCCGCTGCTTGCATTTTGTTTTTCAGGGAAGTAGAAACATTTTGTTGTTACTCTTTCTGTTTCTTGCTGAATGTCTTTTAGAGTACTTATAGATCAAAAGTAATAGGCTTTGTATTAATTGGGGAGTGAGAAGTCATTTCTTGTTATATATAACTTGTGTAAGTGTGTGTTATATTGTAGTTTTCTCTTAACTTTCTCTTTTCTCTATAAATACATATAGTTAGTTTCAGCATAAACCTGGTTTGGAGGGTTTTTTTCCTCTCCCTCTTCTTCTCTTTTCACTCTGTCTTGGACAGTTGGTGTTTTGCCAGCTCAACCCTAGACAGATAATGGTGGAGAATGCAGGCAAAACCAAGGATGCTGGCAAGTGTCCCAGAAAGTTGGCAGGGTTACAGGGAGCATTGTTATAGAAACACTCCTTGATATCTGCATTGTTTTAGTACATCCAGAGCAAATAATATAAACAATGTTTTCCTGCTACTGGATGCTCATTTTATCCTTGTTACTGACTGTTTTTGTGAGTTCATACAGTTCCAGATGTACCTGCTGTGAATGCAGCTACTGCAAGGAGAAGCCTTA
>VWZD01010835.1:0-10087 GCA_013396695.1 Sakesphorus luctuosus
GGACAGGGTTTCAGTGAGGTGGTGAGCTCCTTCAGTCCACTTGGCTTTGCAGTGAGACAGAATGCCCTGGGGCCCTGACTCAGCACAGCAGAGCAGGGACTGCTTTGCACAAGCATTTAAAGAACAGTGCTGATGGTGGCTGAAAAAAAATCTGCATGAAAATTACACAATCCATGAAATTTATTACACCTGCAGTTTGCTAGTTGTGTTCTTAATTTGCATATGATATTTTGCCTTCAAGTGACACAATATTTTACCACATGTACTTCTACATATAAAATTTCACTCTGATCTAATTGAGAAAATTTTCCATTACCTATAGTAAATGCCTATATGTCAAACATTAGTATTTCTGAACTTCATTTGATCTTTTAAACAATTTGGTTGTGGAAAGATCTTACAGCTTCTCAAATCTGTTGTTGTTAAGAACATTTGCATTAGAATATTCTTCAGAACCCTTACTCCCTAACTCTTTCTTCTTTGTTGCTTTGATTTACAGCTTCTAAATAATTTGCAGAATGCAATTGCTAATTAAGTGCATTCTTACTCATGTATGCAAATTCTAATGAATACTTGCCATGATTCTACTATTTTAATAACATTACTACTGTTACGTTGAGAATTCTTGAAGATCAGACCAATTTTTAATAGGTCAGTGTTCTTTTTATAATTACCTGACTCATTTATTTTGTTTGCCTTTGCACAAATATTATTTGTTTTCTTTATTTGATGGTGTTAACAACAGAGGAAATAAACATCTCTGCAGATATGGTGCAGGAAATAGCTTTAATTATTAACTTCTACTAAAATTTTAACCTCTTCTGAGGATATTTTATAAGAGGTGTGAATATTTCTTTCTTTTCAATGGGCAGGGAAATTTTACAGAAGGTTAAAAATTAGTTAATCTTCTTAATTTTCTATGACTATAAATGCCAGTAACAAAAATGCTATACTAGAAATAGAAAAAATTCAAATAATGATTGCATGGTTTACACACAGTCATCTTCATATTTGGGTCTTAGTCCAAGGCCTGTTTATTCATGAAAAAAATTATCCCAGATGTCTTTTACTCAGTGCCAAATCAAAATTGAAACACATCTAATCAAAATCATATAAACTGAGAAAGAATTAAGATCATTAGGTGATCTAGTCCATCTTCTTTCCTCACAAGTCAGGTGCATTTAAAATTTTTCTGATCTGCTCATGGAAAATCCTCCATGATTAAGACTCTACAACTTTCTAGGCAATGTATTTCAGTATTTAACTATCCCAGCATTTGGAAAACTTTCCATAAAATCTAACCTATATCTCCCTATCTACAATTTAAACTAATTTATTTTTGGCTACTGTCATATTTGAAGACTGTTTTCAGGTTTTCCATAGTATTCTTCTTGCAGAAACAAATAAGCTCAATCTTTCACTACAGAACACATGATTTTAGCTGTCTGATCATTCCTTCTGGCCCTCGTTCCCTCCTCCCAGTTGTTTTTCAACTGGTTCATGTCTTTCCTGAGTTTCAATGTGCTCCAGTAAACAAAAGTTCTTCATTTAGATCTTTGGATCCTTGCGAAACTGAAGGATACTTCACGTACCTTTCATGCAACACTGCTCTTCATGCAAAATAGGTTGCTGTCTGGTTTTCTCTGTATGAGCATGATTCTGCTCTGAAACACTAGGGCCACTCTACCTCCCCTTCCCTTGAAGTTGTGGAATAATGTGGTAGAAAATGTAAGATCTATTGACTAACTAGAGACCTCTTTGCCTTGATGTCAGAACTGATCGAGATTGAGAAAACTGTAGACTGCACTAACACTTTCTGTACATTTTTACCTAATTATCCTACAGTGCAGTCATGAATGGTCCTCAGTGACACAGAAACCAGGATTTTTTTTCTTCCTTTTTTTCTCCCTCAATTCTGTTCCTCTCTGGCCACACACAATATTCCTGACATGAAGAATGTAGTCTCTAGACGTACAGAAGCAGAGAAGACATACCACCACTTCAATCTAGCCTCTTCAAACACCTGTGTCCTTTATTCTAGGCTGGACAGAGTAGATTTGTACTCTTACTGGCTAAAAGGGGATGAAATACCTGTCTTTCACTTATTGCACAAGTGGTACAATCTCTAAGCATTTTGCTGAAAGACTTTGAGATTCCCTGGCTATATAAAACTGCCTGCATGAAGCTGATCAATGCTGTTGCTACATTAGGCAAGTTCTGATTATGTCTAACAAATTAAGTGATGCCAGAAGTGCTTAGGTACAAAAGGGAACAATAAGGTAGTTGGATAGCAAAAGTACCTTTCAAATGTGGTGGGAAAAAAAGTTAGACATGGTTCTAGGAGAATATTGAACACTCAAATGACCAATCCCATGAAAATGCAGGTATCTCCATCAGGATCATTTGGCTGTTTATTACATTTTGGATATCTTCACTATGCCATAGATTTACAGATTTACATAAAGTGCCCAACTCCATTGTTGCATCTAGGCCTATATTAAAAATGCCATATGACAGTTTCAATGAAACACATTGAATCTTCATAGGCCTACACCAAGTCTGGAAGCTTCTTTACAGGGAAAAAACCATAGGGTTTTAAACTACAGAGGTATTTTTTTCTTAAGGGTTTTTTTCCTTCAAATTCCTATAAAGAAGTGCAGTATTGGCTAGAAATGTCAAAGGAGGCCTGCCTTAATATGGTGGATTGAATTTTTATATATGAGTCTAAGCTTTACAAAATATTTAAGCTGAATATAAGAATAAATTTTGTTACTGGGATATTTTAACTCCAGAAAGTTTCCTATGATTACTGTAGTTCAAAAAATATATATATACATAGACAGACATTAATACTAGCCTTGGTGCATCTTAATTTGTTTTTAGTAAAAAGAGGTTTGTTATCCATAGCTGCATGGCTATCAACAGCTGTATTTGTTTGCAATTACGCTGCATTAGTATTACACAGTGTCCTGGGTTTAAGTAGGTGTAGGCCTAAATTTAGGCTTCAGTTTTAGAGTAGGCCTTGGATTATCAGCTGACTCAAGCTGGGTTTGGCCAGCTGACAAGTCTGACTTCTAATGGCCAACGGTATTCCATACCATATTCTCACAACATCTCAAGCATAAAAAGAGAGGGAAGTGGAGCTTCTGTTTCTTTTTGCTCATTGCCCCAGCCCTGGGAGGACACACTACTGCTGCTCTCGCTGAAATTAGGCCTCACTTCCACCCCACTGCTGTGTTATCCAGGGAAGTAAACATCTTATTATTGTTTTTTCTCTCCTTTCTTGCTGGGAGGTTTCTCAGGAAGAGTCTTTTGGGGTGTTTTTGTGGGTCTGGGTGGTTAGAATCTGTAATATTTGGGTGGCAACTTGGCAGAATTGCTATTTCTTTTCACATTTGTATATATATGTGGTATATCATATTCTATTTTTAATTTTTCCTCCTCTGTGTAAATATTAAAACCTTGGCATTTTAATTTTTATTTTTTGTTTTTTTCCCCTCCCTCCCTTTCCCTGGGAGGGGTGGGGTGGGAGGGTTCTGACTTTCTGTGTTGGGTTCTCGGCATTTTGCCAAGTTAAACCAAAACACACAGGACTCAAAACTATTGACCCAAGTAATGAGTCAAATCCTTCCATCTTTATTTCAGGTGACTAACTTTCTCACATTAAATATAATTGGATTAGTCAATAAAGCAGATGTTATTCAATAGAAAAAGGAGCAACAATATGAAGTATTTGATTGATAATTGGGTGAATATTTGGATGCAGAGGTACTATACTAAATAACATTTTCTTCTTTGTAGATGTGGACTGAAAGAGTGGAATCAGAAATCAATTGAAATTAATCATAATTTAAAATTAGCCTGCATGATTTTATCTGTAATATGATGTATTTCAAGTTGTGACCTTGATTTTGATTTAACATACAAGGAATAGTTGGAATCTGTAGCAATGTAGGAAATTATATCTTCACTGAAGTGAATATGGAGGGTCAAAGCCTTAGCTGATGAGAATTAGATGCAATCAATGAGCTTTTATCCATATTCATCAGCTGAATATCTAGACTAGAAATTTAAATTCTTGTTTCCCAGAACGTATTCATGCAAGTCAATTTATTTTGGCATGTAATCAATACCTCTGTAAACAAAAGATATTTACAATAGCATAACCAACACGCTTTGGAGGTCATTACAGTGATTTCATATTTGTGTTCATCCATTAATATGGGGTAAGATGAAAAGATTCACAAAGGCTTCTTTCAGTCATTTTTAGCAAATTAAATTAGAATCATAGCACGGTTTGGGTTGGTGGGAACCTTAAAGATCATCTAGTTCCAACATCCCTGGCATCAGGCTCTTCAGGGTCCCATTCATCCTGGCCTTGAGCACTTCCAGGGATGAGATATCTACAACTTCTCTGGATAACCTATGCCAGTGCCTCACTATCCTGACAGTAAAAAATTTCCTCCACATATATAACCTAAATTTCCCCTCTTTCAGTTTGAACCCATTCCTCCTTTTACTATCACTACAGTTCCTGATGAAAAGTCCCTCTCTGGCTTCCTTATGTGAATTATTGCAGTGTGCTGCGTAGGATGATCATGGAAGACTAGGCCCATAAGTTCTACCACTGACCTGAAAGCTGATTCTACAGTGTTATCCTAAAACTTTTTTTTTCTTATTTTCACAAATTGCTTATTCATTTTTGAAGTAACCCAAAATGCTGGATGCAGTGGTCATGTACTTGTGCATTCTTAATCCTATCAAACTTAATCTTTCTGAAACTGGTAGTACTGACATTTTATTTCATGTTGGTAATTTAAGAAACTTTCTCAACACCATAGAAGTTCAATGCCTCAATTTTAGGTATTTAAAATAAACCTGGATAGTTTTCATGTAGAGGTGTTCTGCCATGCAACACTGCATGTGACAATGCTGAATGTTTCATTGGAAACTTCATATTCTATTCTAATATATTTATTTTGATCCTCATTTTAAAGAACAAATACCTCTGTTACAGGTGATGGTCACTGAAGCTCAGTACCATTCTGCAAAATTCTACAATAGGACTGACTGCCAAGGTTTTATGTGACCAGCTCAAACATTTAAGTAAGTTCTAAATTTCACTGAACTAGTCATAGTAGAGCGCTGCCTATAGGATAACCATGAAATCTATCTTCCAGTTTCAGCTGTTACAACAGGTAGCAGTTTACCATTTAAAATAAATAGAGTTTTGAAAAAATATCAGTCAAGGTCCTTCTACTCCATCTATGTAGTTTCAGAACTTACTCTACAAACACACTCAGCTCTTTTTTAACTCTCTTACTGTATCTGTGCATACATGTGGCGTCTGTGGTCAGTCAGGACCTGTGACTGATTGATTCTTGCATAAACTTCACAGAAAATGAAAAAGCATGTCATCAAAGCATCAGGTAGTGATAGCGAAACATTCAGCCATCCATTTAGTAGCATGACAGTCTCACTATGACTAGTAAATTTTAACATGGGGAACTAACTAAAAACTTTCTCTCCAATAAGTTGCAATTTTTTGGGAAGAGCTTCTCAAAGCTCTAGATAAAAAGATAGGATAATTATAACTTGTCCTAGTTCAGCAGGTGGGACCAGTTTATCACTGTGTGGGGGTGATCAAAGCTATGTATTCTACACCCCTCTACTCATTTCCCAAGAACAATGGACCATTTGCAGCTGCCCAGGGCACACCTGACCCCTCAGACATCTGTGAGATAAGAGCTGTGATAACTCCCCTTCAGGGAGTCGTTAGCACCTTCATACCCAGCCTGAGGGGGCATGGCTGCAAATGGGCCCTCAATGGTTCCAACAATACCCCATGACTCACAGAGTTAATCACCCATTGTGTGACTCCCTGCCCTGGGGGAAGGACTGGGTGCTCCCACCTGGACCTGGGAGTATATATCTTGGGGTAAGAAGATCCAGAGGAGCAGCAGAACCTCGACAGGAGGAGACTATCACTCTTGAGCAGACTGGGACTATCATCTGCACAAACAGCTTTCCTGCTTCCTTCTACTTTGGACTTGGGGGAACCACGTGGGGTTTGTGCCCCAGAGTGCTGGGTCATACTGGGTTTTGTGGGATAAAACCAATTTCTCTTTGTGCCATTGTATTTATTGTAATTTTATTATTAAATTGTAACTCTGATTTATAATCTCTTTTGTGTTGAGTTCATTTCTCCTGATGGTTTACCTTTAAACCAGCACATAAGTGTATTTTTTAATTCTACAAATTTGAAACAGAATATGGTGTGTGGGTTATAGAAATTGAGCAAAATATGTTTGCTGACACTTTCTGTAACCTGGATGAAATTCAATATATTTCTCATATGAATGTCACCAGGAATATTAGACTCTGTATACTCTTAAAAACATTATCAGTGTTGACAACTAACAAGTAATCTGACATTTGGCCTCAAAATGTTTCATACAGAGGTCAGCAGCAATTGCCTTATTTCTTTCACAATGTGAATATCTTCTCTACTGCTCACCATTTATGGCAGTCATTATTTATTGTTGATTTGTGTCACAAACAGTGAGGCAGATGGTACAAACGAAAGAGCTTTACTTGTACAGGCCAGTGCATTCCAATAGCCCAGGTGTCTCTGCACAATACCCCTGGAATCAGAGACAGGATATCCAAGACACCTAACCATATTGTACAAGGAAGTAGACATAAAACAGTATTTCCAGTAAAAGGAAAAAATTATCAGATGGGAGTGATTCCAACAGAGGACCACTAAAATATAAGGGTAGTTAAGAGGTTGAAGCATATAAAACAGCAGGTGAAACCGAGTGAGCTGTGTTTGTCCAGCATTATGTAAATGTGGCAATCTAACTGCTGTCTCCAATGTTCTAAGGATAGAATATAACAATGATGCAGTGTGACATTTCATCACAGTAGTCTTACTCTTCATTGAAGTGCCTAACAAAAGAAAAAGACACAACAGACAAAAGTTGCTTCTAAGTTTCTCTAAATGTAAAGAAAAAGCTTTTTACAGAAGTCAGAGACAGGAACTGCATGACCAGCGGGTCTAAGGAATCTTCACTCTTACAGACACTCACAACTCAGGCACATACAGCCTGTAAGAAGCAAACATTATATTAATCCTGCTTTGAGAAGAAAGTTTGCACCAGAAAACTACAAATGTCTATTCCAACCTAAAGTATTCTGTAGTTTTTCAGTTCTTGTCATCTCAGGTCAGTCCTGTTACACTTGGGAAAAGGAGACTTTCACAGTCAGCTTAGGGACTGTCAGATCCAGAGCAGAGAAGAAGCAGCCCAAAGACAGGATGAACAGGTAAGAGAAAGATCTGTTCCCCCTTGGCAAAACAAAAGACATTCCAATGTCTCCAAAAAGACCTGGGCAGAAAGGTTAGTAGAACTGATGACACAGGTGTCATGAAGGATGTGATGCTGCATGGGAACAAAATGATTTCCAGTTTTACACTGGAAGATCTCAGAGATGCAGAGATTTTTTTCTCAGCAAAATGCTTTGTGATATGTTAGCCTCTTGCGTAAGTAACAATCCTTCCAGCTGAACCAATATCAGTGATGCTTCTGTTGCAGCAGGGAGGAAGTGGACTGATATCCAGAAGAGAAAAGTAAAAAGAAACTCTAGCAAAATCAGAGCCATGATCCCTGTAGATTTATTGCATGTGGCCTGAGAATGTTTGAGGCAGAGAACCACAAGAGAAAAGAAGGACCTACACAAGTGAAACCTTTAAATTAAATTTATGCTCATCAACGAGCACAAATGCAGGTAAGGTAGTCTCTGTACCTACCATTGCATCACATTTGGATGTACTAAATCAAGTGCAGCAAAAGAACCAATGCTGACTTTTAATGGGAGGTACCAGTAACTTGACTCTATTTCCATCTGTTTTTTTTTTCCTATGCAGAATTTTCAAAAGGAAAGATTTCTGCCCAGATCTGCCCTTCATCTGGGAATATGCTCAGATTTACAGATTTATGGTTTCTTTCAAGGGTTTCTTTTAGGTGGATAAGATACATTCACCATTGTTTCTTTTTTGACTCCTAGTGTTTCTTACTAATAAGTTACTTTTATGTCTCCTGAGGCATTCCACACCAGCTGAGCCAGTTTACTTTCATTGTAAGTGCGTGTCTACTACTATGTCAGTCTTCCTTAAATGGTCCCTATTACTGCGAAAATTGTCAGCAATAGGTTGTTTGAAAGAGATGCTCAGTATGGTTTATAACAGCTAGCATACTCTGACTGAAGACTAACCGGTGTTATTTCAGAGAATACATTTGAAGACTGTTAGACTAAAGATGATGGCAAGGAAATTCTGTCATGGAACTATGAGCATTCAAAATCGTAGCAACAAGTGAGGGGGTTTTATGTTTTGGTAACAGGAATGAGGAGCAAATGAGAGGTTTAACAGTAGTGTGAAGGACGCTGATGTACTTCAGTATTGGTTATGGAAAGAAGAGAGGGCAGAAAAATGCAGGTATAAGGGACAAGTTTGTTCACCAGCAATCTTTTGGTCTTCTCAAGTTAGGTGTTCTCTTTCTCAGGGGTGTAATTATTAAATGTTAACATATGTTAACATCTAATATGTTTTGCTTCTTTCCGTGTTACCAGTATTACAAAATACATTATTTTGCATCAAGAAGTCTTCTTCTAACTGTGTGGCTCTGAAAGCATAATTTTCAAATTTTCAGAGTTTATGCCTGGTGAGTGAGGCTCTTTACCTTGTGAACTCTCACATTATTGGGCCGAGTGAAATAGATGCTCTTGTCCTTTCAGGATAGAATTTCAGCCATAACACTTAATTTCTGACCTTTGTAGGTTTAACTTATTATACTCCATTCTGACCTTCAGAATACTGGAATAAATATATGCATTTGCATATTATAGATCCACAGCCCGAAACATCTACCCAAATTTAGAATAAGTAGCTGCTGGGCATGAATAATGCTTATCAGGTTTTTTTGTGGTTTTGTTTTTGTTTGGTTGGTTGTGGATTTTTGTGTTACATAAGAGAGATTTAATTTTTTTTACTCAGGAATACATGTATATATTGGTAGATGTGTATGTACTTTAGAACACCAGAACCTATAATGTGATGTTGAAAGAAAAACCATGTGCAACATATGAGCTGAAGAACAGGAGAGTAAACAAGAGAATTTTCATTTTTGCATTAAATTTGACTAATGATTTGTTTTTTAGAATATATTATAAAAACTACTCCCAGACTAAAATCTTATTTCAAGTTTCAGCATACTGTGAATTTTTATGAACTAATTACAAGCCCTGAATATAGGGTTTTATATAATGAAAAGGCTAACAGTACTTTAACTCTAATATCAAGAACAGACACTGCTATAGCAGCCATAACGTGAAAGGAACTCTTATCCAGCTGAAGGGTGAATCTATAAATCATTGTTATGAAATACTTATATTGGTTATATTCAAACTGAAAATCATAAACTTTTTTTTTGCTAGCAAAAAAAATAGGCTTGAGTGAATTTTAATATTTTCTTCTTTTTTTGCTTCTCATTCTACATTTGTACCAACTTTTCTTTTAAATCATTTCCTTTGTGATTGCTCAGCTTCATATTTCCTGTAATTTGTTAGGCTAAAATACTAAAATGTAATATGTTTGAAATTTATACCAAGAGTCCCATGCAGCTTGTCAGCTCAGAACCCGACTTTCATCTAAAATGGGCGAAGCAAAAATCCAGCAGAAAATGGTGGCAAAGAAGAAGAGAAGTTTTTTATATTTCTGAACTGGCTAACACTGTAAGGGTTATTCTGAAAGAGAGTACCTTTCTCTTCAGATAAGTGCTGGCAGCTATGCCATCTGCTATATAGAATACCTGCTTCTGAAATATACAGTGATTCCATGATAGCTGACTTATATTTACTTACATAGTGCAAACTATGCTTNTTTAGATTCCCCAATACAACCTGAGAAAGATGAAAAAGGAAATCTACCTGTTTATGTGAGCAATAATTATATTCTATGTAAGGAGAAAACATTCTGCTGTGCACTGATGAAGACTGTTAGTCATTTCATCATGTTCTGCAGCATTGC
>VWZD01010835.1:10918-51358 GCA_013396695.1 Sakesphorus luctuosus
TTCTGCAGCATTGCTCCTCCTGACTGCACACAGTACTAATAAAACAAGTTAATGGAGTTTTTTCTGTCACAAACACTACAGTTTCAAAGAGCTGATTGCAGTCTATGGGAAATGAATGTCTAACAGCCTCTTAAAGATGCACAGTAGTTTTAACATATTATCCTACAGAAGATATACATTAAAGTACTCTAGTTAGATGTGTAAGAAGATAATCTAGAAAAGGAGTAACAGCATCCACATTGTTGTTAGTTCACACACTGTTTTATGAAAACTGGATCAGTACATGAGAGTCCTTCCATTTCAGTTTCCAGTATTTACAAATTTTCCAAATGACAGTTTGTCTGAAAGTCAAATTAGCTAGAATACAGAAACAAGAAATTCACATTTTATAAGATGCATTTAAACCAAATTGTACTGTTTAATAAGTAACTTGCAGCTTGGCTTGATGTTGATAAAGATGTACAAACCAAATGCTGTTTCACAGTCTGTGAAATTGCATGTTATTCATACTAGAATATGAGGCTGATTATAAGATGCAATGGTAATCAGACTGAATTAATAGGAGCCCTTCAACAAACCTTCATTTCCTCAAGACACATGACATTCCCTTTAAGAAGACATTGAGAAGATATACTATTTCAGAAAATAGATTTCAATTGTTACACAAGAATTGAGGTTTATTGGTTTGTTTAATCAATAGAACTTCTTAATTTAAAATATTGTTTAATATACATGAAGGTTTTCTACAGGATAATATGTTCTTCCATGCCTTCAGTCTAATTCCAATTAAACTCTCAGAAAAGATAAAAATGGAATAAAGATCTTTCTATTTTCCCTGGACTTTAGGATCAAGGAAATGCATTTCCATTATGGAATACTGCTATTTTACTTCACTGTCTCCTTAGAAGAGACTCATCTTTGGCTCATGGCATACTAATTAAAGCTGGAGGATCTTAGGAAAGCTAAGGCTTATTCAAATTTCTAAATTTGAAATTTTTTAATAGATGCAGACATTAATGGATCTTTCTTTGTGTAAAATTTAAGTGCTGAGAAACTAGCAGGAATGCAGTAATAGCATGAAAGACAGAGCAAAATAGAGTTAGTTTACAACTGGCCTGGTCCTCACCATTAGCAAAATGCCCTTTGTTCTTGTTTGTTATGCATTTTGTGGCTTGGTGAGAAATAAGGACAAAAGGGAGATGGCAGCAGCAGATGCGGATATAAAATATGTACACTGTTAAACATATGGCTTTAGATGAGTACAAACAGAATGGAGATGGTGCGATTGCCTTTTCCATATCAGAATTTCTGTCACACATGTGACGTCTAGCCAGCAAACTTAGTTTGCAGCCAGTACACTGACAATCCCTAGGATACAATAAATGTTACCTATATAATTTTAATTTTTTTTCTGCTGTTTACTGTACTATTTTCTAGGTTAAGGGCATTTTATAAAGAGACATAATCCCATGTATTCAAAGACATTATTGATCTCATTTCTGTTGTTTCATTTTGCAGTGTAAACTCTGTCATTGGATAAAATATATGTGTTTTCAAAGCATCCAATTAATGATGTAATGAACAGTCTACTTTTTTCCAAAAGATTTAAAAGTGCACACTCTTTTAAGTCATTATTTTTTCAAAGTAATTTAGTGCTTGGAGCCTAATAAGTATCCCCTGTCTTCAATATTAATTTCTAATACTTTCTGCTAGTATATCATGTCTAAGTCAATCAGCCTTGGTTATATTTAACCTACAAATCATATAAATATCTCTCATTATCCCATGTTCCTGATTAAGGGGCTAACAGTAGGTCAGTGGGATATTGATAATGGGGCACATTCTTTAGTCTTTTCTCAGAAATACTGTTAAATGCTTTATAGGTCTGCTGATACGTGGAGTTTATGGCTTCATTTTCTGATGTAGATGAGCAATGCTGCATGTGTGAATGTAAAAGCAAGATCAAGAAAGGGCATACAGAGATGCTTAGTATGAGACTGACTGGAGGCTGCCTCAGGGAATGAAAGGAAGATTGCTCAAACCTTCTGTAAGAAGATGGCAGAAGAGGTTAGTGCCCAGTTAGGATGGCAAGAGCTCTGTTCAAAGTCCTGCCAACCTGATGCATCTATTGCTTGTCATTTTATCCCTCCTTCAGCTTTTGTTCTTACAAGTCATGGAACCAGCAAGCAACAGGTTCTGTCTAATATTGTTGGGCAATATTTAGGACAACAGTTGAGCATAGGTGCAGCATTAATTTCTAGTTTAAGTTCCATTGACTTTATTGGGGTGCAAGTGTATGGTTACAAGGACAACATCTGTTACTGCTGAACTACAAAGAAACAGTCATGAGCTGCAGGCTGAGAGCTTTCCCTTTCTTCTGATGCATTTGCTTCACCATAAGCTTATGTTCAAATGAACATCTTCCACTATGTAACCTGCAAGGACTTGAAAGATCTTTGTTTAGATATTCAAATTAAAGAGAATAAAACTCATAAGATAGCATTTTACAAGCACTGTAGAAAACATGCGTATGGATTTTGACTTCTGATACAGCTTGTAGTTCTTTTGTCTTCCTTTTAAAATAATAGTATGATCTATTCTCTCTCACACTGTAAAGAAGAAATAGAAGGGTGTCATAAAATGGGAGTAATCAATAGTTTCAGTTAGACTACTGCTTCAATCACATTTCCATTATCTGCTGGTTTTTGAGTTGCACTGGTTCTATTAAGCATTGAGAGCAGGTGTACTGAGAACATATAACTCGAATCTGAAGAGAATAAAGATATTGACTGTTGCGGAGGATCTAATGGACATCACACGAAGACCAGTATGATCAGGTGAATGCCATTTATTCGCGGTCTGCAAGCGGTTAATATAGACCCAAATCATGTTCACGTGCCTTACACTACATGCTGATTGGTTATATAGTAATGTACACGTGACAAAACAACACTTCTCATGGGTTGTATGCCATAGTCCACAAGTACAGTGTTTACATACAGCTCCCTAAAGGTTCTTGCTTCAGCTTATCTCTCCACCAGCTTCAGAGAATCCAAACAGGTGGGATTGCTCACATTTCCATTCTCTGTAAGAAATTCTTCTCACAATTGACTAATAACAATTACTTTTAATTACATACTGATATGCAGTAACAAAATACTCAAAAATAGGGTATTATTATATAGCTTTGGATAAAACTGAGGTTAGTTTCCTTCTACTCATCATAATTCTTCATGACCCATTTTATCTAAAGGAAATGTGAAAGTAATCAACAGATATATTTTTAAGAATGGCAAGGAAGAAGCCCCTAGAGGTCTTTATCCATTGAGGATTCTTTAGCATTTTGTTCTATAATAAGTAAGATCTATAATCTTTTTGCTTTCCTATGTTATGCAAGGATTTCCCTTGATACCTAGTCCTCAGATCCATCTTTTCTCAATATGTAGATAATTCCTTCTTTCCTTCCTTAGAAAGCTGTGAAAATGAGGCACCAGGGAAATGAAAGTCCCATTTGAGTTCCACAGACACTGTACACAATCCAATGCAGCACCTTTTATTTCGATGTATCTGTAGGAATTTGTCACACATTACTGAAATCCTCTCAGGGGAAGTACAGCAGCTGTTTAACAATACTTGGCATCAGTCTACAATGTATTAAGGCAGGAAGTGATGAGCCAAAACATATCAAATTGAACTGCAGGGGCAAAATAGGTATGCAAAATGTAAATCCTCAATCAGAATTTGGCCAATCTGCCAGGACTAAAACTGCTACTCTTGCAAATAGTGCTATGGAATTAAAATACAATTGTAGGTATGCTGGATAGAAATTTTACTAATCCCTTTGTTCAGGAACTTGCTAAGAAATACTGACTGTGTAGGTACCAGCCAATTCATTGAAGCTGTAGCCCTAGAGAGATACTGCAAGTTGTAATGCATTATGATGTTCTGCTCTGTGGCATTAGTGCAAAATATATACCCACTGTAAGTCAATTTTAAATGCATTTTTCTAATGTGATGAATCATAAGTCAGTGTGTAAGATTTTGGATCTACCTCACACTTTTTTAAACTTTTTTTCTTGAAATTAAGAATTGATTATATCTCCAATGCTTTTTAAAATTACAGATGTTTCAGATGTATTATGAAACTTTATTAAAGTTTAAATTAAAGGAATTAAAATGTTGAGATAACAGAGGCAATAAGGGATTTTTTGCACCAGTATCAGCTAAGGATTTGAACCATGGTCTGAAGAGAGTTGGAGAATCAATTGCACTGAGAGATAAGGGAAGATGTTTCAAATGAGTAGAAATGTGTGAAGGCAAACTAACTGTGCTGTGACTGTGCTAAAAATGTAGGACTGGTAGCAGATGAACTCTAAGGGAGCAGAGAAAGTGCTGTTAGACAAAGTACTGAAAATTATGGTTTAAAATAAAATATATAAAGGAGGACTAAACCAGAAGAGATGATACGAGGAAGTACTTCCTCTCTTAAAACCAGGAAGGTAGAAGAATTCTGCAAATCTTGGAATGTGGATATTGCTGGAACCTATATTTGCAGTAGTCATTGCTGACAGGTAAAGCCCAGATTGATCCAAGGATTTAAGTAAAGAGAAAAGGGAAAGTTGAAAATCGAAGGTCAAAGATGGCATTAGTTAAAAAGTAGTTCTTTTTGAATTATGCCTTTTTGGCAGAAGGTTGCAGGAGAATATTAATTACATGACAACAAATGTAATTCAAATACATCAAAGTCATATTTAGTTTTCAATACAAAATGCTCTACATTCACAGACAAAATTATTATTATTATTAAATTATCAACAAGATCCGCCAGCAGTTGGAAATAAAGCAGTCACTGAAAGTGAAAGAAACAGGGTTTAGAAGGATTCAGACAAGAAAATGTCTATATGATATGAAGATAAAACGAGTATATTATGCAAAATTTAGTTTTTGCAGAGAATGTGCATTCTAATGTAAAGAACTTCTTAGGAATATGGGTCAATTAATTTCAATTTGATGAAAACATATTTTAAGTGGGGTGTTCCTTAAGGCTCACCAAATTGTCATTTGTAGGCAGAATTCATTTAAGACTTTGCCATTCTTGATTAAAATTGAAAGGAAAGGCATGTTTCATATCTTTGAGCTAACAAAAGTAGCCAGCTGACAGCTTACTTTTGTTTCTTCATGGTAGTAGAAAAGAATGGAATAATGTATGTTTTATACATATAAGTATAGTCATTGTTCATGATTTTTGATTTCATAGGCTATTTTTTAGACTTCATTGTTAAAATGTTGTAAGGTGCTTTTAAGTGTCATAGCTTCATGAAACAAAAGACAAAATATTTCAAACCTTTTGAAAGGTACAACAGGAATTACTGCTGCTGTGTAATTAACCCCTAAGAGTCATTGGACATTGATGACTGGGATAGAAATTGCTGTATATTATAATCCAAATGTTAAAATCAAAACCAGAATTAAAAAAGAAAATCTCACTCTGGCCTATGAAAGCATGTGTTCAATTCCACTTTCAAGGGGAATTATGTGATTATATTTGAAGCTGTCATGGAATGCCTAGCAGTCCCTTTCATATCACATATATGTTTTCTTAGAGCCTCTTCTGAACCACCTGAAACTGATAACTGTTTGATCCTCAGAGGTAAGAAAGTATTTCACTGACAAGGCCAGCAGAGTATCTGCTAATGGCAATCTCTTTACTCAGTGATAAGTGGTCATGCACATCATTTGGAGGCTTTTGGAGAAGGAAAAGACCAGAAAAACTGAGATTGTTGGGCATCTTAAGCTCAACTGTCTAGCAGCACAAGGTGTAAGGAAGAGGGGAGAGGGCAGACCAACTGGGACCCTGAGGAACTGTGTGATAGTCTAAGTTCTTTGGAGCTGCTAAGGACAGAGCTCATGAGTGCTGATAATTTGAGAGTCTGTGTACTTATGTGTAGGTTAAATAAGAGAGGAGTTGTAGAAATGCAGCCAGCTCTATGGCAACACTTGGAAATTGTTTTTTGGAGCTTAGTGGAGTATGCAGTGCCTTCAATAGCAGCTCCTGCTAAGTGCTCACTCTATATGGGAAGTACTGAAATAAGAACTTTCCAATCATTATCAGGCATATTTCACCTTGTAGACAAAGAATATTGGCTAAAGTACCCATTAAGTATTTGAGCTTTATAGTTCATTTAGGCTGTGGAGACAAAAAAAATCCATCAATAAAAAATCTTGAGAATGACCTTATGCTCCTTTCTTTACAAAAGAAAAAAGCATATGCCGTGTAGATGAATTAGATGATGGGAACCATGGACTGCAGTTTAACTAAAACCATTGATCTTTGCAAATTACACTCATTTGACAAAAGGGATCCATCAAAGTCCAATAGTACAATGACAAAAAATATATTTTTTTCTTTTTATACTTGGCTGTTTTTATCTTTCCTAACCCCATTTCTGCTTATCTTCTCCACTTTATATTGATGACACTAAATGCTAATGAGGTCATTCCTGGTCCTATCACAGTCAGCCTTTTTGGCATTATTATTTCTGAAGTTGAACAAACTGTGGAATAGATGAGAATAGTGCAGTAGGACTTCCAAGTAAGAGCTTCCACTGATAGTTCACCTTGATGGCACAGGTTTATCTGCATAGCTAATTTGTATCCTTATGTCTGTTTGTGTGGGTTTATATTCTCTTTGGCAGTTTAATCTCAGTACAAGGGAGTGGCTTTTCTATTTATCGTAATTTTGAGAAGGATCTGTCTTTTCCACCTTTCTTGAGGATTTCCTCATTGCTAGACTGTAGAACTACAAGAAAAGTTGAGGAATGATAGCCTCAGGAGAACTGCAAAATGAAGAAGAATCTCTATTAACATAGCTACAGATTCTGTAAAGTTCTATGAAGTAGTCACTGATGATAAAATTAGCTGTAATCACATAGAAGTGAAGTTGGACTGGGTTTTTTTTTTTGGTAGTGATGCCNTTGACGACCTCCAGACCCAATTCCAGAGGGTGGGATCAGGGATGGAACTGGGGCTGGACTGAGAAATGTGTAAAGGGATGATTGGAGGAATCATTATAAAAGCTATGGAAATCAAAGCTTAGACACATGCATGTCATCATGTATTCCTGTGGGCACTTAGCCTGTTATTAAAGGACCTTTACTTTTTATCTTACCCCATATCAACCTGGCTCGGAGTCCTGCTTTGTGGGGGGGCACTCACGGCAACAGTAGGTTAGTTTTGAGGGTTTTTTTTTGTCTGTTTTTTTGTTTGTTTTGGTAGCAATGTGGATTGTGTTGTGCTAGTTTAGCATTTAAACAAATCCCAGTGTTTTGGTTTGGGGGTTTTTTCAGATGATGTTTTTTCTTTAATTTTTCATATCAGCTTAACTAGTTCTTGCATGCAGGGTAGGGTTCATTTTTTATCCCTCTTTTTCTTTTTTTCCCCCCATAAGATCTCACTGAACTGTTTGCAAATATTCATTTACTGTTATGACTTCATGAGAAATAGCACCGACCTAAAACTTGCCTCTCCTGTAACAGTTTATCTGCCAATTTAATATCCAAAAGAAGGCTGTATGGCTGTATTATCTCACATCTGTTGGTTGCTGACCTCTTTTTGGTTCTGACCAATGAACTAGATAGACCTTGACTCTAATCCAATGTAACAGTTGTACTGTCCCTCTGTCTTGAAAAGGATTTGGCTGCTGCAGAGATCCTGCTGAAGCTCTTATGCCATTCTCATGTCCATGTCCTGAACTGCAATACAGAGAGAGGACTGTAACAACACAATAATGTTTAACTTCAAAACTGGCTGCTAGATGCCACTGGTTTAGTGCAACAGAGGCTCTTCTTAGGCACATTTGCAACCCCCAGAGATTTGTGAAGTATTTAAGTCAAATATGCATATGTACATCTTTTTCATTACAGCTAAATGCAAAATAAAACAAAACAAGCAAATAAACCAGGAAAACAACCCACCACACAAAGCTAACACCAGCTGTGTAAATGTACTGATTAGCTCTCTAAATGGGGAAACACAGAGATTTATTGTTGTGCTTTTAGCCATTAAACTAGGAAGTAGCTGCCTCATCTTCCCTAATTTGCAGCCAGTTCCTGACTCAGGTTTTCCTCCTTTGATCAGTACAGAGTCAGCAAAAGTATTGTATGAATAAGGATGAAATATAAGCTGAGTGAGGACTCTATTCTTGATCTACAGAGACAGAATAGAATGGACAGGTTTTTACTTTTAATGGAAGAAAAAATATAAAAGAAAGTATTTTGGGGAACTGGGGGTCTTTTAAACTATGTTCACTTGACAGAATATTTAACAGTTTATTTGTCCCCTTTTCTAATCAGTTGGGGAACAAATGAATGCAGAGCTAGATAGTGTCAAAGTTCCAACTTCTTGCTCCACATAGGGCTGCTGCAGATGAGAAGGCAGAGTACTTGCAGGTGAAAAGACAGCATGCATCAGTGCCACAGCATGGCCAGTCTTAGAGAGAAAGGCCCCTTTTCTTCTTTTCTTCTCTCAGTCAGAAAAGAGAAGAACGTGGGCTGAAACCCACTTTCATTCCCACAGATATCAACATCAAATTCTCACTAAACCTAAAGGGGGCAGAGTCAAGCACTGTTTGAGCTCCTTTTACTTGTCCTCCCTTGCACACACAGTACTCCCTTTCTAGAGGTTCCATTTTAAGATGTTTTTCTGAGATGTCAGAATTTCCCTCTCCCCATTCCAGATGTAGTTCCCACAACACAGAGACAAGGAGGGTGAGAAGATGGGCAAGACTGTATTTAATTTCTGGAAGTTGGTAGCACTTTTCTTCAAGATAATGAAACACCATGAGGTGTGCTCTTGCATATTACTTCCTTTCCTAATTAAATTGAATGTGATAGTGAGAGCAGGTTGACATTGTTAAAGTAAATGATCCAGGGCTTTGGTAATGAAGACACATCCAGAGTGAAGTTTATTGTTTTAATTTTAATCTTGAACAACCCAAACAGTATTGAGTAGGTTGTTCTAAAATACTCTGCAGTGCATTTTCACTGTGAACTATATTTCAGTATGGTGCATATAAAATCATTTATAGTAAATTGATTTATGGATTGAAACAGCTTATTTATATGCAGTGTGAATCGATATAGAGTGTTTACTGAATTTTCCCCATAATAGCTTATCATTAGCCAGAATTCTCAGAGTAGGAGAAAAGGGTTTAGACACTGGGGACCAAAAAAAGAAAAAAAAAATTTAAAAAAGCTATGTACTGTGGCCCATCTGCTTGGACTGGATTCCTTTTAATTAATTATGATTTTCAAAATTATTAACTTGACTTTTCTTGTCTCCTAGACAGAAACTGGATTTGGAGGAAGGCACATAATATATTAAAAATTTTGATTTTTAGAAAATCTGAGTAATGTGAAATACTAATTTATGTTGTGAAGAAACCAAAAAAATCCTGCATAACAATATAGAAAACTTCTATGAAGTAATTGCTTACCTTTTTTTACATAGTATGTTTTACCTTTCTATAATTTTATGATTTGAATCTCCTGTCAGTGCACTGCACTGTTATAACATGAGTTTACCAATTCACTAGAATTATATCAATCCAGTGGAACATAAAATCAAACCTGGTGGTCCTTCCAGTATTAAGGAGCCATTTAATACCAGACAGTATGTCTGGTGTACCATGCTTCTGCAGTAGAGCAGCTTTATTATGTACTGTTGCTTAACAACTGTTGCTTAACAACGGATGAGGGTAATCCTGAATCTTCTATCACAGACCTCTCCAAACTAGAATCAGTACTAACATCTACTTATCTGTAAGGATAGGTTGGAGAGGAGGAAATTAAAATACGCGAGGAAGGCACTGCAAATATTCCTACTCTCTGCCAATCTATTTGCATCTCACATATCTTGAGCATTCTCACCTTTAAGTGCCTAATGCATGTGGGAGCTGCATGAAAGATAATAAATATGAATAACAGCCTGCAGCACTCCCACCCTCATGGCTCATTTCTAGCTACCTCTACTCTTATTGCTTTTTCTTTCTTACTCATAAGATAGTTATCTTTATTTTTATTTATTGTGCTCAGGAGAGTTTATCATGTTAGTTACAGATTACTGCAATTCTGCTGCTCAGTAATGATATCAGTAATGAGAATTATGAAAAAAATACAGTCAAACAATAAATGTGACAGCATAGAATCAGATTTTATTATGTATATGTGTGGCAATTGGAGGGCGATTTCAAAATGACAAAGTACTCAGAGTTTCAATAATACCTCCTGCACCTGTGCTCTCCTTTAAGCTTTACTCTCCATTTAAGAAAGAAAAAAATCTAAATCATACATTATAAACTCAGAGTTTAGCCATTTCAATATCAAGGGAAAATTGAAAGCCAGTGCAGTCATGAATAAGCACTATGGAAAGCTTCAGACAACTACGATTTTAAAGTAATGGGAGAAAGAAGGGGAGAGTGTTCTGAGCAAACAAAAAGATTTCAAAAATCTGGAAAACAACTTTAAATCAAGATATACACATAAAAAAAGTGTTACCTAAGTTCTTACCACTTCCTGTTTCAGAAAAGTTGTCTAATGGATTTATCTCAGTATCTAAAAGAAGATTAAGGAGGTCTTCACAATGGCTTATGTAAACAAAGGGAAGCTGGTTATCCTAAACTCCAGCAGTCAGAAACAAAAGGTATCCTCCACTAAGGAAAAGCAAAACAAAGACTGGGTTATTATTTTCCTCTAAATTTTGTTTAAATAAGCCTATCTTTTTCAAGGGAGACATTTAAGGTCAGTGTCCTTAGATCAGGGCTTAATTTTCTGTGTGTTTGGTGTTCTCTTTGTGCACCTAGCAAGTCAGGCATGCAGATTTTCAGAGTCTAATTTCAGGAGGTGCTCAAGCACAGATAAGAAGTGACCTCTTCTGTGGTCTTTTCTACAGTATAAATGTAGAACAACCCCTCTGATCCCCCTTGTTGAAAAACACTAATGACCGATGTCATATACCTGGACATTAAAATTTTGATTCACTCTCTTGAATCTTCATTCTTGCTTTAAATACATTTTAGAAACCAAGCTGGGTTTTTGTTTGTTTTTGTTTTGTTGGTGTTTGTTTGTTTTATTTGGTTTGCACTCTTTTTAATGTTCCAGTATATTTTTTACTATAAGAATTCTGTAGGAACAGGGGTAGATTACCTCAGTTAAAACTGAAACATTAAATTCACCTTTCTTCATCTCCCTGCCCAGGACTGTTTTACAAGAGGGTTACTGAGCCCAAATTCATTTGTGACAAGACTCCTCAGACTTGCTCCTTAACATGAGAAAGAGCAGCAAAGATGTTGTTGCTATATTGACAGCTATCTTTTTACCAGCTCACTGCTGTAATGATCATAATTTATTAGTACAATGCACTACCATGCAACACACTGTGGAATATTCCAGTATGTTGCAGTCCACATGTGTGCACACACCTGCTATAGCAGCTGACTGATTCATGCTGAGACATTAGTCATCTTCTTGTATGGGAGGGCTGAAACAGAAAACACACATGTGCAGAGACAGTAAAAAGTAAAATCACAAATTGTTTTTTCAAATTCTAACATGCTTAAGCCAATGGCAAAATAAAGCCTAACATTTCATGTATGATTTCTCAGTCACAGAAAGCAAAACGCAGTGAATATCAAGCCTAAATGCTGTGCTCTTTCTCCGCCAGGGGGAGAAGGACCAGCTGCAACAAGTGGTGGTGTTTATCATCCTTGCCCAGGAATTCCTATCAGTCTTTATGATCTACCTATTCCCTACTTTGCACTTTCACTTTGTATGGAATGTTCCATTTACATTGTGTACATGCTCCTTCTCCTATTTTTTATGTTCTAAAACTGATTCTCCCTGTTTATAAGGCTGCAAACTCTTTCAATGACCATTTGGGTGTTGTTTTATACCCTCGATGCCTCTGCTATTATCCTGAGCCTTTATTCCCAAAGTCTTCGCAATCAACTTTTACTTGCTACACTAAACCTGCAATCACTTGTGAACATATTGGCCTTTCCAACATAGTTAAATATCATTTGTAGTTGTCCACTGAATCATCACTTGAAAGAGCACAATTCTGAGCATGTTAACTCCACTGCATATTAAATCAAAGTATTTCATAATGAGACAGTCTCAGGTATAGGCAGGTATGCTTTCAGTACTATGTGTACTCTGTAGGTACTATGGCACACTGCATGGGGTACAGCATATGCATGGAATTCCTGTTAGTGAATATCCTCAAAGTGCTGTATTAGCTCTAGTGAAATGAAAACATGAAGATAACACATTGGCTGATCTTACTATACTGGTCTATGAAACCAGTGCTTCTGGCCTTTAGAAATTCTAGAACTGGCTCTGGTAGATATAACTCAGACTCACTGAATGTTCTCAGCTGAGAGGGACCCACAGGGATCATCAAGTCTAACTCTTACGTGAATGCCTGTGAATCAAACCTGTGACCTTGGCATTATTAGCACCATGCTCTAACCAACTAAGCTAATCTCACCAAATGCTGCATCCATTGATGGATGTAGTCTAACTAGTTTAGTGATCTCTCTTAACATGCAATTTGGGGGGGGGGTTGTTGTTTGTTTGTTTNGGGGGGGGGGGGATACAGTTTGCTTTTTAGATCTCTCTGAGGATTCATTTCCTGTCTGCATTTGGAATGGAATTATCTCCTCCAACAGCACATGTTTGGATCAACAAGCTAGAAAGCAGTTTTGTCAAGGAAATAGATTCTTCCCCTCTATTCAACAACTGCGAGGCTGCATCTGGGAACACCGTGCCCAGTTTTAGAGCTCCCAACAGAGGAAAAGCAGTCAATATACTGAGTAATTCTGCCAGCAGAACTCCAAGAAGGTCAGCTGGCTGAAGCACATGGGATATGCAGAGAGGCTCAGAGAGCTCAGTCTGTTCAACCTTAAGAAAAGTATACTTAGGGCAGGTCTTGTTCTCTCCATGAGTAAGTAGATGTGGATGTAGAGAAACTGGAGCCTGACTCTTTGCCGAAGTAAATAGTGGAAGAATAAGTGGCAATGGACACACACTGGAACACAGGAAATTATTTTGTATGAAACTTAACATACAGATACACAGGGTATTTTTTTCCATGTGTTTCAGCATGTGATAGGTTACCTAGAGAAGCTACAGAGTGTTTCTACCTCAGTATACTGAAAAATAAGGCAGACAACCTGTTCTATTTTGACTTACTTTGAGCAGCAGGTTAGGCTGGAGTGCATTTAAGTCCCTTTCAGCCTACACAACTCTGTGATTAGATGATTGCCTAAATTTCTTGTTGCACAAAAGATGAAAGCAAAGTCTAAAGAGGACTGCCTCCTTAATTGTCATTCTTCTTCGCATTAATTCTAGAAAGAGCATAAACATTTTTCTATTGTAAAAACCTTACTTAAGCATGATTAAATCATATGCTAGAACTTCCTGTGGCTGTAAAGAGATTCTTGGTTATGAGCATGAAAGCAAATGTCTCATTGTAAATGTCTTACATTTCCATGAGGAAAGCTCACCTCCACTGTACTTGAGTGAGTTATAAACGACTTGCATACAAAATATAAGAAATCATTAGAAGATAGGATTTCACTGTAAAATTTGACTGTGTATTCTAGTGGATAAAGCTGCCATTCAAAATGCAGGAAACTGGCATTGGAAGTACCACTCGGTAGGCCAGACTGATGGGACCACAGAGACGAGTAGAAGGCAGCAGTGGGAATCTATTGTTATTGCATATGATAACAGGAATGTTTTGTTTGGATTATTTCAACAATACAAGTTTGGTGAAAAATGTTAAAAAGCTAGGTATGGTTCTGTTGCTTCTTACAAGACTAAGGCATCTCCCTTTTCATCCAGTCTCTGTTTGACTCCATGATTAAGAAAACATCTACAAAGAAGGCTCAGAAAGGACACTGAACTGTTGGAGTGAGTCCAGAGAAGATTATTAGAGGTCGTGGTGTGTTTGCCCTGGCTAAATGCCAAGTACCTCCAGAGCCACTCTATTACCCCCCTCCACAATTGGATAGAGGAAGAAAATATAATGAAAAGTTCATGACTTGAGATAAGGACAAGGAGAGGCCACGGACAAAACAGACTCCACTTGGGGATAATAACTGAATTTATTACCAATCAAAATCAAAGCAAGATAAGGGGAAGTAAAACAAAATCTTAGAAACACCTTCTGCCTGCTCCTCCCTTCTTCCCAGTCTCTACCTCCTTCTCCCCAGTGATGCGGAGAGACGGGGAAGGGGGGTTACTATCAGTTCATCACAGGTAGTTTCTGTCACTGCTCAGAGAGAGAAGTCCTTCCCCTGATCTGGCATGGGGTCCCTCCCATGGGAGGCAGTTCTCCATGAACTTTGCCAGCATGACTCCTTCCCAGGGGCTATAGTTCTTCACAAGCTGTTCCAAAATGGGTCACTTTTCCATGGAGTGCAGTTCTTCAGGCACAGGCTGCTCTAGTGTGGGTCCCCCACAGGGTCACAAGTCCTGCCAGTGTGAGCTCCTCTCTCTCTTTCATTTACTTGTATGGACACAGTAACAGGAACTCAGATTTAATGGTAGAGACCAGAACCATGACTTACCTAAGAACACCATGTTTACTTGCAGCACCAAAACATGACTCTTACAGCTTTGTGAAACTGAACATGCTTCAGTTCATCTCTTGTAGAACTGGAAAAAAATGCAAGGGATTCTGTCTGAATATACAATGAATCTGGCTTCATGCCATCCCATGGTTTTGCAAACGCAAAGCCCAATTGATAAAATATAGGAAAAATAAATGAACAACCTGGCTTTCTGAGCCAGTCACTAGTATACCTATAATTAATTACTGGTTGAGATTTTGGTCTCCTATGGCAACAGCAAATCATTCACTATTTGCTTTCCTGATTTATGACTGATGGAGTTAGATTGCTATCATACACATTTGGATTTATACTTATTTTATTACATTAAGATTATTTTAATTTCAGAGAAGTTTTTTTCCAATGTTGTTTTGCTGGCATATGTTTCTAGCTCTCTAGGATTAGAAATTTTAGATAGACATTAGATGATACATGTCTTTTTTGAACTCAAGTTTTGTAGCATTTTGCATAAATATTGTATATAGTTTTGATAGGAGAGAAGGGAAAAATTCAGGTATAAAAGGTAGAGATTACTCCAGCTGTGTAAAATACCAGCCTGTAAATTAACTTGATTTAAAAAAAACCAAAACCAAAACCAAAACCAACAATTCTTGAAAGTAGAATTTCAGTTACAATGGAAATGCAATGAGCCATTTATGTCAGTACACAAGTGGAAGAAGAATCCAGCAATCCATTGGTCCTTTCATACCTCAGAACTGCTAGCAGTGCTGTTGAACATTAGTAAAACCTTAGTACAATGTACACTGTTAAACTCTCATCTTTAGAAAGTGAAATGTTCTTTTAACAGTGTCAGGTAAAAAACAAAACCAGGAGCTTCAGGTATACTTGCTCCTGAAGGAGAAACATCCTCTTGGTAGAAATTATTGTGTACACACGAAGTAGAGATTTCAGAAGTATGAATGTTTTTGTACAGGGCTACTTTTCTGAATAGAATGAAACTCTGAAGTCTCATTTCAGAATGGTTTGTAGAGAGATAACATCTCTTATAAAAACAATTGATACAGCAGACAAAGCAGATAATCTTTCAGAGTTTTTTCCAAAGTACAGGAGGCTTCTCTATCAAAAGACAGATTTTCTCAGTTGTATAAGGTATTATCTCTTTCTGAAAATATTGCTTCATTCATATGCCTCAATCTTTAGGTCTGTAACAACGGTTAGATGAAAATATTCTTATTTAGGAATGCCTTTGAAATATGTGCTCGTTAAATATGCACATGCATCAATTACAATCAATGACACTCAAATACTGCTAAATGTCAAGTACAGGTTTAAGTACTTTGCTCATCATTTTTCAAGGAATGGTTTGTATCTTTGTGCTTTTGTCTGGCTTTTTTTTTCCTTTGCCATTCTATGGTTCTATGCCATTATGAGTCTATGAATGGTTCCTGGAACCAGGCTATGATTCTATGCTGGAGCAGTTATTCAGATGCCTGGGGTTTTCTCCTTCACTGAAGTAGTGACTTCTAACCAGAAGGATGTTACTATGTGGTGAAAAAACCCTGCATTCAGACAGTACTGTGTGCTTTAGTTTTNGTTAGGCTGTCAAACTAGAGAGAACACTGCTTTTAAACATTACCAATAGATTAAGGCAGTTCGAGTTGTCTCCCTGCAGTGCTCATTCCCTAGTCCAACAACATAGTGCTTTTATTGGTGTTTTATATGTTACACAACACACTGGCATTTCTCATTAATGGAAGGAAACAGAAATTTACAGAAGTGCACTTGGTATCTGGTGTACCTGAGAGATTGCAGAAACTACTTATTTGAGATATCTACCTTGCAGTTATTTACATAACAAAAAGGAAAAGTCATTCTAAAACAAGAGAGGCTTAGTGACTGCAATCTCACTGAATGCAAGTAAGTGCCTGTAAAGAAAACTGCAACTGAGTAGTCTATTTTCTTTGTCCATGATGGAGGTAAGGCAGAAAATCAACAAGCAACGTAAATAACATCCTTTTAACTTCAGTATCATAATATACTGGTAATATGTATGAGGATATATATACAAATATAACACATACACAAATGTAGTATATATACCATATATCATATATACATTTGTTTACTTTTTCAATTTTTTTTCTGACTTCTGCTTCTTTCAAAAATTCCTTGGTTTGGTGAACTTGGCTTTCAAGTGTGTGCACAGACATGTTTATTCAGCAGGCAAAAATAGGTTTGCAGTATATGCCTTGTCATTCTCCAAGGTAATTTTGACCCAAGTAACAGCAAACTTCCAATGGCACAGGTGACAACCATTGCCTGTGTTGCTGAGCCTTTTGTGTTACAGGGGGCTAACAAAGGAGGACTCTGCCATGTTTACATGTAATGCAACTGTCTGTCCCAACTGACAGAGATTGTGAAATACAGCTCTTTGTAGTAGCAAGTCATAGAGAGGCAAAGAGCCCTTTATAAATCTTCATTTTCTTGTAACCTACCAATTAGTATATGTCTTCATAAAGAAATTCATATGGAAAGGGCTACATAGGTACATTGCCACAAAATGGGCCAAGGTAAAAGAAATAGATGTCACATATTGTTAATTGGAAGGAAATAGCAGTTGAGATTGTATGTTAGCATAAGCTTTGTGGTGGTGATCCTTTTTATTGTTACTATGTGCTTGGCTATGCTTCTTTCATCACTTATTGCAATCCCCTTCTATTTAATTAATTGCTCTTTTTTTTCCAGCCATAGATAGTTAAATTCAACATTAAGAAATTCTAGGGTGTAAATGTCTAATGGATAGTGGTATAATTTACCTAGAATTTATTTCTGAACTTGGGTCAGAAGAGATGTCTGCAGGTCCCCACAACCTCATTTTGCTATAAACATTATCACCATGTACATACACATTCATTATCAGTAAGCTGGACCCACTACTGACTCTATGTCTCTCCTACCTAGAAAATTAAAGGAACTATTCTTCCTGTTTTACTGGGTCTCAATTCTCACAGTACTGAGGAAAGGACATACAGTAAATTTTGCGGTTAAGTCAGATTTTAAATATAGTGGTTTGGAAATACCCATTCAAAGGTGAAATAGGATAGAGAAAATCTATGCTCAAGGCCTTAGGCATATAGCTATTGGGACATGTGTCATATTGTTTGTTACTAAATTTGTCTTTTTCATGTGTGTATACGTATGTCTACCTGTTGAGTGAGAGAATAAGACAGGAACGATAGAAATGAAATAAAAATCCCTTCCTTTACAGTGAATTAATTTACTGTAGAAATCAGAGCTCTTTCCTCACTGGAGGATACCAAATGGATTGGGTATTGATAGACTTTGCTTCTAGCCTTCAAATACCATATTAACAACCAAGACCTGTGTTGATGGATTAACCTTCAAAACTCAAAAGACATGGGAAAGACAGATATTTTTTTTAATTCCTCTTGCTCTGAGAAACAAAAAATTAAAAACTATAATAAATTAAAAAAATGTAAAACGGTCTTTTTTTGAGAGAGAAAGAGTTAGCAGTATTGTATTTGGTTCAAAATCCTATTCTTTGCACAAATGGGATCTTTAAAATATGTAATAATTGGAAAATGGTGTAAGTGATAGTGAAAATCATATGCAGTTGTGTGAATGAAACAAGAAACAGGAAGTATCTGTTTCAATTTCATGGTGTTGGCCTTCCAAACTTGAGTATTTTATTGCTCTTGAATTGACTTCTATTTTTGCTGTGATGACACTTTAAAATGAACATCACATCCCTGATTTCCATAAGCACAGATGGAATTCATCAGGGAGTCATAATTCCAATTCTTTCCCTCCTCCTCTCATTTTGAATGACAAGTGCAATAATAATGAGATGAGAAAAAGACATAATCTTTGAAATTAGAGAAGGAATGGCTAAAGTGAATGGTTGTATTAGTGAAATAAGAAATTGCATTTTCATCAAGACAAAATTAGACACTTTCAGAAAATACTTGGACAAAGCTTAAAATCACATGAGCTTTTCAAAGGATTAGATGCAGCAAATGAGACAGGACATCATCTGTGCACTGCAAAAATGACGTGCCATGAGGCTGTGATATTTAAGAAAAGAAAGAAAATGCAGCCTTTTCTAGCTTGGAGGAAAATGGGAATATTGTGTCTTCAGTTGTTATCATGGATGCAGCAGTATTTCAGAAAAGTCTTATCATGAGTAGATGTTTGACATAGTACATCTACCTCTGTCAGACACCAAGGTCTTTAGGTTTGTTTGCTCTCTATTATTACACTTCAGCACGAATGGCAGAGCTTGTCACAGTTATAAGTACTGTTGAGCTACTTAGGAACCAACATCCGATTTTATACTCTTTGCTAATGCCAGAGCTAAACAGTTTCTACTTCAGAAGCCAAGGGCTGTTCAGTTTGATGTTCCTCTAACAGTTATGGATGATGCTGGTTGCTTCCCTGAAGTTAGAAACACCTTAAAAAAGGCAAACAGAAAATGGGAAAATACCTTCAAATGCATCCTTTTTCACATATGAACCATGTCAGCATTTACTTTAGAAAGATAGCTTCATGTAATGGGAGATAATATGCTGAAATGAAGAGGGATGGAGGCCATTTTGTACAGCTTCAATCTACACTCTGCCAATCTTTGTAAATCATAATCAGCACATGACATCTGCTACTTACTGGCAGCATGAAGAGAAGTTTGGAAAACAAAATTATGCTCTCCGTTATATGTTTTTATATGTAGCTTTTTCCATGCCTGACTTTAGTGTGCAAATAAAATTTGAATTTCTAAAATGTTCTATTGAAGTCAATGTCAGCAGTTCTTATTCAAAATATGATGAACTGTTTACATTCTTGAAAACAGAAGGAATACAGACAATTTACTTAAAATGAAATAGAATTTACATTATTTATCTAGTTATTAAAAAGCTAAATTGAGCCCAAGGTCCTCTAGGTTTCCTCGTTTGTCAATGGGAAGACAGAATACTTTTAAATGATCATCCACTATACCCTGTGAATGTGTTTAAGGTAAGTGAGAAAACTCAAATTCTGTAGCTGGTTTTGTCCATCCATCACCTTGGCTGGTTCTGCCTATCCTGTTTTAACAACTCCATGCATTATCCATGTCTATTTCAGACTACGAGCTGCATATGCTGGCCAATTTAGCTCTCTGATACTGTGGTTTGCTTTGCATATCCATGGTTTTAAGGTGCTATTCAGCCGCCTCTGTCTGTCCACATTGTGAAAACCACACTTCAGGTAAGTATTTTTTTGCTTAGTATTTATTCCAAATGGCATGAAATCAGATTTTCCAATTTAATTTTAATGAAAAAAAGGAGTTTACCTAACAACAGAAGAGTGGCTCTAAAATTACAAATATAGAGAGTAATACTTCATTTGAATAATTGCAAGCTAAATTCAGCACTTCTATGTAAGAGATGGCTGATATATGTTGCTTTAAGTTCAGTAGTCCAGGACAGTGGCTGGATGGAATACAGTATTTTATTTTTCAACCTTGAGTATGCTTAGACTTAGAATATAAAACTTCCAATATGACAGTTCTATTTGAGTCTTAATGAAATTTGAGTTTTTAGCTGGCTGATACTCACGGATCTTTTCTTTTTATTTTCTTTAATTTTCTGGGTTTTTGTTACTATTTTCTTTCTTTTATTATTTATTTTATTTTATTTGTTTCTTTTTAAATTTTTTCCCCTGGTAAAAGGCAATGAAAGAATCACTTTCAAGGTAGAATCATTATTTGTATAGCATAAATTTTGATTTAGTTGGAAATGCACAGTTTTTATTACAATTCCCGTGAAAAATCAGTTACCTAAATTGTGGAGGAACAGAAAGTCTCATTAAATTCCCAGTAGTTTTTTTTAAATCCAGAACTAAAATACAATAAAGCAAAGAAAAGATATAAAGCCTTCATAAAACTCAGACTTGTCACCATGGTATGCATACTGTTGTTTCACCTATGTGGAAAAGATTGCACTGCACTCAATGCTGTGCCTGTGTTTTTGATCTTGTTTTACCTTCTGTTTCATTTAAGTATTTAGGGTTAAAAAGCTATGAGGGAAGTCAGAAACCATTCAGACATACCTTTCATTCACGGGTCTCCAGACCACGTGTATGCCTAAAACTGTCTCTCCCATACACTCTCACCTGCTGAAGCTTACTGTGCTCCACACAAAAATAAGGCCTGTGAAAGACATATATCCAAACAGAATATGAAAAGTCAAGTCTGTAAGCAATCTTCCTACTGATCACTAAGCAGACATCTTCTCACCCAGTTCCTGAAGTGCTGAAGCGCTAAACTGCAAGTCTATATCCATGTTTGGTTTTTTCTCCTTGTTTCACATGTGTTGATTCAGCTGGCACAGTGATAAAACAGCATCACCTCTTCACCAAATTCAGTGCTGAGGAAAAAACAAGGGAAGCTTATGGGTTTGGGAAAGAGGAACTGGCAAAACAGGGGCACTGGACTGAGAAGAGATGAGAATATGATGTGGGAGCAGGAGGTGTTTAAATGTGAAAGCTGTGGGAGAGGTTGTTGGTACTGCAAGACACCTCACCTCCACTGGATTTTTGTTGTGGTGCAGGAAGTACTTCTACAACACAACTATGTGACTACACAAACTATCTCTGTGTTACTCAAAAAAGAAAGCTGGACATTAACCTATGACTTCAGAGAGAGCTGTATATGTAACAATATAGTCACACTGTTTAACATTAGCCTGCTTTGCAGGAAAGTAGCCATGTGCAGACTGTGTAGGCTACATCACACTCAGTGCTGGAGTTCCCTGAGACTCTCATGATTCATAAGATACATAATTATTTCAATTTTTTTAAAGTAATGTGTAGGCCTATTTTGCTCTATAAGTGGGAAGATTTTATAGTATGTAACTGAGGAGTAGTATTCTGTGTGATATAGCATATGGGTGCTTGTGAATGCAGTTTTTTGAGTAGGTGTTTGACAGAGTAGGATAGAGAAACTAGAATTGGTGTACCTTATCCACACTGCCTTTTGGGAGTGGGATCTCATATGAACCCCCTCCCATGACAGTGGGGAGAACACTGCTACTGTTTGGTAGGCAAATAAAATTTTGTCGTGTTGAAAAACTGATGGAGGATGAAAGATCATAGAAGAAATAAAAATTCAACCTGAGCTTCTAGTATGATGCTGTAATAAAATCATGCTAATGTGGTTGTGAGGTAACACTTGTTGCTAGATGGGTGTGAAACGGTTTGAAAACCAGGTACCCTTTATACGTATTTCTTGTCTAGTATAGGTCAAGTCAAAGTCAGGCCCTTCCCACGATGTAGAAATCCAGATATCCATTTCTGCAAAGCACATCACAGAAATGGTATGGTTATATGTATATTTTCCATCCCCAAAATAACTTTTTAATAGCTTTTGATCAGGAATAGTGACTAGTAATTCTCATTGTCTTCTTTGAAAGTATGATTTCATCACAGGACTTTACTATTTGTGTAAAGCATCATTTGTGCTCATGTACTATTACTACCAAAGGTAGGGAAGACTCCACCTTTAAAACTGCAAAATGGTTTCTGATTGTTTAAACAATTTATTGGCAAGAATTTATACCTTATAGGTTGGTTTCTCATTTTACTTTACATATTTTGAATCCTTTGTTTATTCTGACTCTGATTCTGACAATAGCAGAGATTTTTTTATTGATTTTGGGGAAAGAAGGAATTAATAAGTAGTTTTCCATCTTGAATAGACTGACCCTTTGTAAATCGCACATTTTTATTTATTTTTGAGAATGTAAAAGAGAAAAAAGGGAATTCTACAACCATTTCAATCTCACAAGACATAACCCTGTATCTCTCTTCTGTAGGTTAACATTTAAATGTTGTACCTGTGATATTGTTTTAGTTTAATAGCTTATGTTAGAAAAGAGACACGCCTTATTTTTTCGAATAGCAATAAGCAATAGTCTTTGAACAGTAAAGAATAATATATTAGAACCATTTGGATACCTTATCAAGATCATGTATTTCTCTTCTTTTTCTTGTGAAGTAGTTCAGTGGCTTTTCTTAACTCCAAGGGCAGAAAGATGTTACTCTCAGTGGGGTTGAGCAAACATGCCTAGAGAACAGATAAATCCATGGAGGAGTAAATCAACTTAGTGACAAGGAAGAAATGGGAGCAGAGAGAAGTATGTCTCTTAACCTCACAGCATGGAAAAGGCATCTGTCTGAAGGACACAACAAAAATCAGTAGGATAAAATCATAGGGATGAGTAAATTACTGCTTAGTGCTACAAGGTTTCATATAACATCACATTTTTAATTTGACAACTGAGTTATAATTTACAGCACGAATGAGTTTGCCGATGGCAGATTTGGCTTGGGACAAGGGAATGCTTACTATATCACTACAAAATATCAAACCATCTGTTTCATACAGGGAGGCACAGATTGAGAAAAATGGAGAGTTATCAATGTGAGCCAATATTCCTTATCCACATATTTTGAATCAGAATGGTGCTAGCGCTATACATCTGAAAGTACATATACATACAAATATATATGAGAAATATATAGCATATATATATACCGTGACTTTAAATTTCTTCTCTGTCAGTCTCTGTCTCACTCACAAGTCCATACACACATAAACACTCAGCTGAAAATTCAGTCTACATGCAGTCATTTTTATATCTGACAGAAACAGAAGAAATTCCACCTTTGCACTGAAGGCAGGCAACAGGATCATATGGATTTTCAGACAAAGTAATACAAAATATTTAAAGACATTTTATATCTCATCTTTCTGAATACTTATAATCCTGACTCAAGAATGAAGCTCTTCCAAATCACATAGTATTTGCTGTTATTTCTTTATTAATTAAAAAATCGGTTTTTTCTCATATGTGGTTCATAAATACCCTGTTACTGAATAAGATTTTAGTGTACTTTGAGGAAAAAAAAAATCAAAATCTTTGGACGTTAATGAAAAACATGTATTGTGTCTCAGGAGGTTGCCCCAACAAGCAAACTACCACATCAGAGAGAAAGTGGTTTAGTTCATCCTTATCAAGGTGGCTCTACTTACAGCTGACACACTGTCAGAAATATTCACAGGCTGATAGAGGTAATAAATTTTAGCAAGCTTTCATACAGCCAGATATATAGGTAGATGAAAAAACACTTCTTTTTGACTTAAAGATTCTCACTTACATGGGGTAAGATTATGTTTACATCTATGAATAGGGAAGCTAAAACCAAGTCTAGCTCTGATGAATAAAGTAAAACATAATCAGGAATCTCTAATTCTTGGTCCACTTGGCGGCTTAATACAAGAAAAATTAATTTGTTTGTGTTTACTGCAGGAAGATTGGACAAGATGACCTTTAGAGGTCCTTTCCAACCCAAACTATTATATGATTCTGTTATTGATTCTATGATTATGGATGTCAGGAATTATTTGTGTTTGCCTAGTTTGTAGAAATGCCAGTGAGAACTTCACTCTGAAAATGTGAGGAATCCAGGTAAGTGTATATATGGGTACATCTAAAACTTGCAATTTGACTAGACTAAGTAAACAAGGAATTACAGGCACAGAAAGATTAAGTGACTTGTTCAAAGTTACCTTCTATGTCTTCGGGTAGCTAGTTCAGCTAACAAAACAGCAGTATCCAATTTATCCAGCCTAAAAAATACTCATGAATCATCAGAGATGTAAAGCTTTACTCCAGAACTGATTAAATATTTTAATTCTAAAGGGGCAGATAGTCATAGCTTTCAAAGAGGGAAAGTTTCTTTCAGAAAGCTTCTAATCCCAGTGCATTTTCCCACTTCATGTACCAATAATGCACTTCCCTATAGGTGATAGCCCTTTGCCCTCTCCTCCTCATCACCTGTTCTGTGTCTCCCTTCCTCTCTGCATGCACTAGATGTGATCCCTGACCAGTAGGATGCATATCAAAGAGACTAACCAAGCATGCAAAGCAAGAGGGAAAGTGTAAGAATGGTGAGGAACAGGTCAAGAGAAGGATGCAGGAAGTCTTGCCCCATTATTCCTCTCACACAATTTATATCCATAGTGCTCCTGCTTTCTTGTTATGAACAATGTCTTAGAGGGGTGGGAAGAGAGAACCAGGTGCACTAACAAAGGCAAACTGCTTACAAGATGATGTACATTGCACCTGTCTCTCATTTACCAGGAACTTAATGAAAGGTTTTCCTTCTTGAACCACAACATTATCCAGTCTGACCTTGATTTACTGTTACTCTGTTCTACCTTCTAGGCAAAATTGTGTCAGAAAAACAGTACGGAACAGAGTTTGTCAATATTTGTCATTGAATGGGATTCAGGAAGTCTATTTTCCCCAGAGGCAAAGATTTCTGGCTGTGAGTAATTATGGTCTCTTAACATGTTCTGTCTTTTCCTAAGGTATTTTTGGAAGCATATGTTCCATCTCTTCACTGCTCTCAGAGCATACTTGTGCTAAGGCTTAAAAATCAAATCAGATAATCCTGAGAAACCTACAGTAAAATAAAATTTTCAATACCAGATCTGCAAAGCAAGTTTGGATTTGAAATAGGTAAAGTTGGAAATCACCATTTTGACCCTGCACCTTTACCTTGCTGGTTTACCTTGCACCAACTGGCACTGAATTGAAATAGGCCAAGTAATGTTCTGGAAAGTAGATCTTAAATACCTTTGTTCTAAAACAGCAGCATAAAATTAATCCCAAATGTCTCAGATATCTTTAAAAGAAATCTTTGCAGATTTTTGTATCTCCTGTTTTTGCAGAATCCAGCTTTTAGAAATCAAACTCCCAATGCTTTATGTTTATATAAAACATTGTAAATCTCCCTCTCTCTCACACCTCTTATGAGATCTTATCTTAAGATCCATATATATTTGTCTGGAATAATTTACTAATTATAATTTTCACCAATACTCTCAAAGATTACTCTGGCAAATCCAAGTTTTCCAACACTGGAATTGCTCCCAGCTATCTTACTAACTGCCCTCTGCCCTGGCACACTATTTCAGTTTCTGATCTACTGTTCGTGCCTGAACATCAGTGAAAATGGGTTTGCTTTAACATGCCACTCAGCACAGGAGGCTTAGGCACAGGTACTTATGCATGCAGGGTGGAAACCTCTATACGAAGCATGGATGAGCTACGTTGAGTGCTTATCTGACAGAGCCCTGAAAGCTAAGCCACATAACTTTACTGACAACAATTTTCTCAGTAGAAAAACATGAAGATCCAAATGCTTGGTTAGAAAAAATAGTTTCTGAATGCTTTAAAGGCAAAGATGAGACTGATTTTTGCTTTGTTTACTAGTTAAGTAAGTATATTCTATTGAAGAGTGAGCTAAACTGAGGAATTCTTATTTCTCCTCTGCTTTGCTCTGTCCTCTTTGCTGACAGACACTTGCAGTAAGACAGTGTTGTCTGTTTTTGAAACTTATATGCAGGCAAGTAGGGAGTTAGCTGGAAAACACAGAAGACAGCTGAGTATTTTTTAATTCATTCTGATAGTTTAGGCCTTTCTTTCAACACTTATTTTCAAATAGTGTTGAAACAACATAATATTGTTTCACCCTTCGAGAGCCCCTAGGACTTAAGAGATTGTTGCAACCAAAAATCTCAACCATTACTTCTTTATCTGTCATGAATGGTCCAGAAAGAGCATTATCATTGACTGCAGTTGGAAGCAATGGTTTTAGCGTGGAGCAGGAGTGTGACCACACTGAAACATAGAAGGATCTTTAATTTATTATCTCTAGTCTCAAAAATATTTGAAGTACAGTGTCTGTGAGCTTTCAGCTGTTTACCGTATTAAGTTAGATTCAGAAGAGATTTAAAACCTTTTGTAATTTTGGAAAAGCAAAGCTTCTTGCTCTTTAGTCTATTCCATACACCTTGGAAATGAGTGCAGTTGATTCTAGTTTAGCTTGAGCAAATAGTGCAATAGGTCACTTTTTGAATTTCACTTTCCCTCCTTACTTTTGGGGCAATTAAAACACCTCTTTTCAGAGCTGCTTGAGTAGCAGTTGTTATCTCTTTAAATAAACTGCCTATGATGTGCATAGATTGCTATCGGGTCTCAGCAGATATTATAATATCAGAAGATATTATAATGATAAATGAGACCTGATTACATTGCTTTTCAATGGCATTAATTTACATGTCTGCAGAAGTCTTTTGGGATTGGCTTTTATAGCTACTGTAATTTGTAGGCTTTTGACATTGCTTTGGGATAACTTGTCTAATTGGCTTTTTCCTCTCATCAGAATGGAGGATGTTTTGAAGCTGACATCACTGTGGACATTATGCTATGAGGGGTTTCTTTGGATTGTTATATGAAGGATTTTTTCCTCTTGTTAGTCTTTTGTACTTGTCATTGAAACTTTTCTCTGAGCGTAAAAGCCTTTCTCTTTACACAGTAAGAACATGACAGGAAAATGGAAAATGTGTCAAATAAAAATTCATGAAAGGACCACCTACGTGGCGATCAGCTGGGGGGGGACGGTTGCTTCCCCTGATAATTCTAAAGCAGATCATTCTAAAAAGATACATCAACCATGTCAAAATGTGCTAAAAGAACAAAGTGTTCAATAATCTCTTCTGAATGCATTTTTTTTCTAATGGCAATTTGCTTTCAGAAATTAACTTTTGGCACATCTGAGATTACAATAGTGATATAGTGTGAGTTGAGGAGTTTGTGAATCATTAAGAAACTAACCAACCAGTGAGTAATCTCACATTTCTTGTGTGTTGAAGATTTAAATTGACTCAACAAGGAAAATGTTGGAATATACATAGATCAGAAGTCCAGGGATAATATTAACTTTTCTCAAATGTAAGAAGAAGGAAAAAAAAAAGAAAGAAATTCCACAGTAACCCTGCAGGTGGTGTATTTATTTAAGGAAGCTTATTTAATAATGTGCAACTCATTAGGGGACATATGGCTGCTTTTCTTTTTATGTTTGAGGAGCAGAGAGCTTGTTTTGAAATTATTGTGATGGGAATCCTGCATCCTTGGGTACTCCCTTTGAAAGGCTGTTATTGGGAGGATTTTTTTCTTCCTATGGAGATTTTCTGTTTGGAAGCTGAGTTCAGTGTGGATATTATAGCTAGGGTTTCTTTGACAAGACTGAATTTTTCACTCTGGCCAGTTTCTTTACATTCCCTATTTAGATTTTTTTTTTTTGCCTGTGCAGGTTCTGTGCAGCATTTGTCTTTAATGTTGCTTCTTTCACCCCATTTCCTGCCTGATTGTTCTAGTTCAGCAGCTGGGACCAGTAACCAAAGCTGTGTATTCTACACCCTCTACATAATTTCTCATGAACTGTTAATAATAGATCATTTGCAGCAGGTGCCCAGGGCACACCTGAAACCTCAGGCTGCAAGCTGGATGTTAGAGAACCCTGGAAAACAGGGGAGTATTTCCTTGTTTTCCCATCAATGTGTTGTAACTCCCCACCGAGGAGGCATTAGCACCTTCACACCCAGCCTGAGGGCTCATGTCTGCTAATGGGCCATCAAAGATTCCAAAAATATCCCGTGACTCGCAGAGTAAATCACGTATTATGAAACTCCTTTCCCTGGGGGAGGTACTGGGCATTTCCACCTGAACCTGAGCATGTATAATCTTAGGGATTCGGGACTTGGGGTACCACTTGTCAGATCCAGAGGAGGACCAGAACCTTGACAGGACTGCAAACAACACTCTTGACCAGACTGTGACCATCATCCTCACCAACAGGTTTTCCTTTCCTTTTACTTTGTACTCAGGGAGACCATGTGGGTCTCAGCCAAGGGGCTAGTAAACACCATTCTGTTCATGCAGCAGGGAGCTGGGTTATACATCTGGGGTTTGTGGGTTAAAACCAATTTTTTTCTCTGTGTAATTCTATTTATCATAATCTTTTTATTAAATTGTAACTATGCCTTTTAATCTCTTTTGAGTTGGGTTCATTTCTCCTGCCAGTTTACCTTTCAACTGATAAAAGTATTTGTTATTGTGTTTGTCTTTAAGCCTATCCTGATTTACTATAGAAAATAAAAGCTAGTCCTTGTCATGGCCCAAAATCTTTTTTTCTTTTCTTCTTAAAAATAAAGGTGATCAATAGAACATTGCTAAAAAAATGTCAAACTACAGGCATTCACTAAGTCATACCAGATAAAAATTCCTCTTTTGTCTGTTCATGTGTAGATCTGTTGTCCTTGTATTGCCACACAGATAAAAATAAAGGTAGGATTTGGTCCAAAGACAATAAGAAATGGCAAAGGATCGCCTGCAGTAGTGAATATTGATTTAGCAAGATCAGTCACTAGAAAGCCAATGAGGAGAGTACACTAAGAACATATTTCATAATACATTTTCTTTCGTTGTCTGATCTTTGTTACTATCAGACAGATTTTAAATAACTACAGGGAACTCAGTCATTTCAAATCAGTCCTTGAGAAGGGAGTTCGTTGCTCTTACAAAATTTAAACATGGCTATCATTTCAGGCAAAAGAAGAAGAAGCACCTAAGTTTAACCATATAGGTGACTTGGGTGCCTTACATCTTTTCCAGGATATTTATTTCTGGAAATAAGGGAAACTGAATATGTGTCATGTGTCCTAATAAGTGAGATAACTTCTTGGCTGTAATCATAGTGAATTTCTTCAAAGAAATTGCTTATTTTCACATTTCTTCCAACATTAATTCCCACCCAGAGGGACTGATTTTTTTCAGTTATCCCAGGGTCACATAATAAAAAGTTAAAATTAAGTTCTGACATATTTTTTACAGAATAAAAGCATATGAATTCAGAATTTATGCATTTTTATTTCACATCTTCTGAGTCAATTTCTAGTTTACCAGAAAGGTCATGAAAGAAAACTTAGCAGTTCCATGCATTATGCTCTTATTGTGAAATACATGCTATATAATTAAAGTATCATCAATTCTTTGAGTCCTTTTACTGTAATAAAAGATGATTTGCACTCTTGTGATTTTATATAAGCTATAATTGAAAAAACATAATATAGTAAGGGTATTTTCAGAACGCTTGTATATATCTTGTGTCAAATCGGCATAATGGCTGCTCCTATTCTGCTTTGTAAACTGAACTGCAGCAGTGATTCAAAGGATATAAGAGCTACTCTACATATTCTTTATAGTGTTTAGGGGGCTTTTTCTGAACTTGCTGGAAATGTTCCCAACAAAAAAAAAATTAGCCACTGTAGGAATGCAAGTAGAATTTTCCTCAAGTTTTACTTATCCACACCGGGACTAAATCCATTGCACAATACCAGCTTTCCATTATTACCTAGTGGAAACATAGTTAGATGACTTAAATAATGGTCATCTGTAAGGCAGAAAGAACCTCTGGATGTGTATCTCAGCCCATTGTGGGAATTAGGAAGTACTCATTGGGAAGCCCTTCCAGGAAAACTCTTCTAGGTACAACACAGATTCATCATTATTGTACAGTCATACTAAGAATACAAGAATCAGATAAAGCACATGAATTGGAAGTGCTCATGCACAAATAATGACTTGCAGAAAACTTTTATATTCCCAGTTCTTCAGTATTGACCCTCTCTACCTACTCCCTGGGTCCCTGACTCCTAGGGTCAGAATAAAACCCTGGAAAAATACCCAATTCCTAAGTGAAAATAAATTAAATCCATTCCTTCTTGTGATACCCTTTTCCCCAGTAACAAACACCAAAGTTTCTTTGCTCTTTTTAATTTCCATCTATACTCTTCCAGTGGTGTTGCTGAGAAAAGAATCTGCAAACAGCAGATTTTCTCAAATGGGCATCACCATATAGACACCAGACCAAGTCTGCTTTCAATTTGGGTTTTCCAAGAATTTCATGCTAAAATGTATCCTTTTCTCTTCCCAAACACAGTCCATAATGTCATATTTATTTTATTTTAAAAAAGCTGTATTGGTCAAGTAGTCAAAGCATCCAAAAGAGATAATTTAGTCTGGGAAGCCAAAACATACAGACTGTGTCTATTTAGCCACTCCAGCGAACAGAAAATGGCTTCCAGGAGGTAAGCTTTTCTGAAACAGCACAATTAGTGCATGAAAACTTGGCCTTGAACCATGTCTCAGGGTTAGAAATAGTATTAACTGCTAACCATTTATCTGCACTCTACTGCTTTGGAATAGGAAGACAATATGCCACCTGGATGTCCACTTGCCTATTCCCTTCCTGTAACAGGAGTGTAGCAACTAGAAAAATTATTAGTATAGTTAGAAAGGAGTCAAAAGCTCAGGCCATTTTAGTGAATGAATTGATGCATAATTTGTAAAAGGGATGATGTACTAGCTATCAAAATCACTTGAGTGGAGTCTGTGTTTACTAAATGAATGGAGAAAGGAGAAGACAATCCTATATAGGCACAGTGATGTACAGCCAACCTATACATTATTAAAACTTTGCCTTAAATGAGCACTGCTCATCTGACTATCAATCTACACCTACCTCATGAACACGAATTCTTACTGGTGTGGAGAGTTAATAACAGATATAGTAAAAACTTAACTGACTTTACTGGAAGAAAGTAAGGATTTATTTGCATTGGTTACATGCAGAAATCAATGCAGTTGACCTTTTTTGCCACTACACAAACACAAGGCTTTATTCTGATTTATAGCCCCATATGAGTGTCTCAGATACTGTAGGGCACCCTAGATGTCTATGCCTAATCAAGGAAATCAGATGTACATCTAAAAAAACCCTCAAACCTAACCTATTTCCCTATGCTTGATTTATGTACAAAACTCTGCATTTAGATCCATCATAAGAAACGATCAGGCTTTCAGGTGCTGACTACCTACAGTTGTCTGTGCAAATGATGTAGAAATATAAAGTACTATTGTGAGGTATTTTACAGGGAGTCTCCATAAAGTATTTAAAAAGAAATTCAAGTTACTTTAGTTAAATGTCAACTATACATTCTTTATTTTATTAATCTCTGATCTAAGACAGAACCCTCAAACTACTAATAAAAATACTGATGGCCTTTTAATTCAACCATTCTGGAAAAGATCACTCAAATCCCTATTGCGTAAAAAAGAAACTTAAATACTGTTATCTTTTAATGTGGTTTTGGGCTCCACTTGAAAGTGTTTTCTTTCTTTGTTGGATGCAAACAAACACTTTTCAAAAATCAGACTTTAAAAAGCAAAATTCAGCTGTTTTACCCCATTTACCTCAATAACATGTTAGTTGCTTCTTCTGTTCCTACTTCCTTGCAAGCTGTCCTTCAAGCACTATCTTTGCTTTAATGAGGTGCAAATTTTAAAGTCTGGTGGGACAACTTAAATGCCAATATTATTAAGCATGGGCAATTTTTCCTTCTTTTCATTCAGCCTCACCCACAAGGATATTAAACATGGAAAGCTATGTTAATGTATTGTAAAGTAGCACAGCTTGGCTGAGAAAGTTATGAAAAAGCAAAGTGTCTATTTCCCATACCAACATTGTCAGCTATACTGCAAATCCTGTCTGTTTTATAACAACATAAACATATATATGTTTTACACACAAAATCATTTTTTCATAGCAAAAAAAAAATATAAAAATATAAATGGCACAAACCCAATACACATCGTTTCTGGAAACTATAACTGTCCTTTGTAAGGCTTCTAAAGACTGAAGTTCTCTTTCATTTCCTTGGGGTATGGTCACTACTGAAATCTCCAGTAAAAATAAAAAGAAGTGAATAATGATGAGATCTGGTTAAAATGTTTTCTGGGTTACCACCATCATCCCTGATAGAATATTGAATTAACTTAAACTGAAATTTATTACAAAACAAAACAAAAATGTTTCAATTTTCTGGAAAAAAAAAAGTATCTATTCCAACTGTCACATATAGAGTAAAAATATTTCAATGAAAATAATAAATGTGGGGTTTTTTTCTTTTTTTCTTCTTCCCTCCTCCCCCAGTGAAATATGCTACTGATGCCTCTATTTTGTGGGAAAAATTGTCTAGTCAGACTGTGCTACAGCAGTAACTATTCTGAAATCTGCACTTCTACTATCAAAAGCAGAAAACTATATAAAGAAATCTAATCAGATATTTTAGTCTATAGAGATAGAGGCTGTAGAACATGAATATTAAGGGGTTTCATGATGAGATTTTGAATAAAAATATTTATGTGTTGGAGATTAATGTCCACATTTTTGGGGTAAACTATGATAAATGTTGTTTTAAAAAAATCATGTTATGAAGCCCATTTTTGTTCATAAAGAAGACATAATGGCTTTAAACATCTGTTTTCTTTTGTCTTTTCAGAATTTGAATGAGGGATTGGGCACCCCAGTGGGAAAATAGTAATCTCTAATTTCCAGGAAAGAAAGCTCCCATTTCTAGCTCTATAGAGAAATGTGATAATAAACTTTAAAATCACAGTGTGCTTGTGTATAAAAACTTGTTACTGATCCAGGACTGACTCTTCTACAGCTTTGGCCTCTAGCCCAATTGCCTCAGAGAAGACATGCCAAATCTGTAAGAAGGAGGAAACATTTTTATGGCAATTTAACAAAAACAACAACAACAAAGGAATCCATTTGAAGCAATTTAAGGATTAAGAATGCAAAACATGGGTTTGATGGGATGTTTGATAAGGAGCACAACAGATGAGGCAATAAAGTTACACAAGAAATTAATTTATACTATTCAGTTAAATATTTAGTTCCATAGTGCATATATATTTATCTCTTTAGGAACATGAACATAGTCCTGTATCCAACTCTTTATTGTTTTTAGCCTACAACATCTAAATAGAATTTATTCTAAGTTTTATATTTGTGTAACTTAGCACTAGCTAGGCATTTAATCACTGCTTTGAATGACTTCATTACAGGCTGATCTAAAGTAAATACTCTGTTACAACACCGTGGCTAGAGGTGAATTTGGTCTTCCAATATTACTTTAAGTAGGATTGAAATCTACTTTAAATTGTGAGAGGTACTTTCTAACTGCAGAATTAATTGTTAAATTATACCACATCTGGAAAAAAATAGAGAAAAAAACCACTGACAAATAATAAAAAAACAAAATACATTGAGAATTGTATTTAGTAAGCTCTAGGAAATAAAATAAATTCTGAGACATCCAAAAATGACTGATAATGGACACCTGGCATTACACCCTCTGCTTAAATGAGATTCTCTAAAACCTAATCTATAGAAATTCTTAACTGTGGGTTAAGACAGCCCATCAGTAAGGATTTCTGTTGCAATACCCTGCCTGATTCTGTTACCTCGTCTGTGCTGTGCTGATGACCACCACACCCTTTTCACTGTATCCATCGAGCTTCTTTGTTCTCTTGATGAGAGAGACCAGCCATTAAGTTGGTTTGCCTCGTCCTGGGCCAGCTGGTGCCGGCACCCACTCAGGAGCCTAGGGGTTCCTAGGGCTCCCAGGCCCCCCTCCCCTCTCTGCCCTGCTATTCTAAGGTGGGAAGCCCCATGCATAAGATGCCTATGCCTTGTGGCTGGGGGGGGCAGGGCCAGGGCTCCAGCCAGCCCTGCCTTTGCCCCAGATCCATTGGTTAATGGACCTTAGACCCTGCCCCTCCCTTGGTTTTCACCCAATCCAGCCCCAGATCTGGTATCTTCCCCCTGAGATCTTATAATACCTGGTGGATTGTCCCAATAAACTATCTCTTGCATGGACTGCCTGGACTCCTAGTCTCTGTCTCCCTTCTCTGCATCCCCTCGGACAAGGGGAAAGCACAGACCCCTTCTCTTCCCTCCAACGCTGCACCAACAAAAGCTTAATTTTTGTAGAAATGAATAGTTCACGTTACTGGGTATTCAGTTCCTGACATAAGCCAGGGTGTTGTCAGTGCATTTCACCTGACTCAGAAACGCTCGGTGCATGCAGGGACATTTATTACTACTTTGTACCTGGGATGGTTAAGAAATTGTTAAGAATGCTTTAATCAAAGAGTTAATTTTTTCTCCATCATCCAAAAGACAAATAACCCTGAATTGCAAAATTAATTTCATAAGTGACAATTTTTTATTTTTTTTATGAACCAGTACCAAATGGCACTTTAAATAAATTAGTCTACCAAGATTTTGACCTCAGAAATATCAGTGCCCCAGAAAATTGATGAAGCCTTCTGTTTCTATTCAGTATACATAAAGATGTACAAATATAACAGTGAAAGGTATTAATTAAAGTCTTAATTTGTATATATATAAAACACACAAATGGCAGAAGATAAATTTTATTATGTGCATGTGTGCATAACCTCTAAGTGTTTATTAATCATTCCTAAATGGTTTATAAAAGGAAATGTAATGTACAAGCAATGATCAAATTATTTCATCAAAATACGTAACTGTATTCCTTTCAAACTGTGTAAACTCCAATAGTGCTTTCTAGATAAAAGAACAAACAGATTAGCAAGAACCAAAACCTTCCGGGTAGGTGCTAATGGTCTGTGGTTTTGCAGCATGAAGGTCCTGTGGCTCCCATGTCCTGATTGGCTCCCATAACAAACTTGTGTATCCATTTTACCGAAAGAATAAAAAAAGAAAATCAAAAACTGTAGTCATCCAATTCCCCTTCTTGAAGTAATTAGCATTTTGAAGGTTTCTATACATATTTTTACAGAACCCTTTAGGACCAGCCTCTTCAGAAATAGCAAATATGTCAACATTAGAGCAGGATCAGCGCTGTTTGAAGTAGCTCACAAATCTAATTTTAGTGTGATCATTTGATTTTCACACATTGTATTGCAGGCAGTCATACTGGATCATAGCCAAGCCTCAAACTTAACTTTCCAGAAAATGAGAGGACTTCAAATATTATAAGGCATGCATCAATCAGAGGGGAAGCTACACACAGCTCTGTAGATCACCTGAGTGATCTGAGACTGCCAGCTGCAGAGATTATACAAAGGAGAGCCTGGCTTTAGGGTGACAGAATCTTCACTCTCTATTGGTGGAGCATGTGTGCACTTATCAGGCATTGTCTTGCCTGATGAGGTTGTAATTCCAAGTAATTGACTTGTAAGGGAATGCAGTAGAGTGATAAAACACTAAGGCAGATTATTGATAATGCAAGTAAATAACTAAGTGTTGAAATGTGATTTTTGAAAAAGGATTAGAGTTCCATTTTTGTATACCCTTTGTTATTTAATCAGACTCATCTTGACTATGATGAAAATAAGTTCATATCCTCACTCCACCATTGTAGTTAATCATTCTGATATTTTACCTATTTTGCAGTGTTACAGGGCTTGAATTAATTTTATTTTAATGCATTATGCTTTCATACACCTGAGCCACTTTTTAGCAGATGATGTTTTCACTGCACAGTATGTCTTCAAGAGTAGGAAAGCAGAGGTATTAGTGCCTTAAAGAGTGGAACTGATGCATGCAGTTCTTCTAAAAACCTGTGATACTGCTAGTCCTGCCAAGATTATAGTTGTTCAGTGTCAATAAAGGATTAAGAGATTTGTTCACAGTGTCACACTTCACTTTGGCCTTGCATTCAATATCAGAAATAAGTATGGAACTGGTGGAAGTCTGACTTAGAAATCGCCTAGTCCAACTCCTCTGCCATGAACAGGAATGTCTTGCACTAGATCAACTTGTGGAAGAGTGTAGTGGGACACTTCTCCTAAGAGGGGATACAGATGCTCAAACTTTGTTATCAGTGGTGTCCTGAGCAAGGGAAGTCTATTATTCAGTGGAGCAAGAAGGGTCTTCTAATCAGGAATAAGAGCAAGCAAGCAGGGTCTGCTGTTCTTAGTATTGAAGAATGCTGAGACCAGCTTGACCAAACTCCCAAACCCCACCACAAGGACATGCAAGACAGAGAGCCCCTGACTGAGGCTGGAAGCAGCAAGGATGTGCAGATCCTGATACAGAAGTGAGAGCCAGAAGTGTTGAGCAGAACTGCTAATACCTTTTTCAACAGAAAACATATTTTTTCTGAGTAAGCCTGACAACACATAATCTAAAAAATGCATGTGACTGACAGTCAATCACTTTATACGAAAAAAGGTCAGTTTCCCTTTTGCACAGTGAAGACATCCAGAGTACTTCCATAAGGTGTGTGAAAGTCCTTCCCTTGTGTGTGGGTGTCCCTCAAGGTTACTTCTCAAAGCTGAGTGAAAGAGATTTACCTGTGGGGGTTGGTATAGATAAGAAACATCAGTCTCTACTTCCTAACTGTTTTGCTAGCTTTAATATTGCTTCAATATTGCTTTAAAAATAGTGCACTGTACTAGTAGCTACATGCATACTGTGTAGTAAATAATTCTGAACAAGGTATTTTTGTCTAATTATTATCATTATTGTAATCAATTTAAATAAATAATTCATTTTATTTATATAAATGTATTTGGGTTTGTAGCCTTAATTCTGAGGGACAAAGTTGTATAAAGGTCCAATTACATATGTATAATCCTTTAGCCATAAACTGCTGACAAAGTCTAAAACTAAGATTTGGTCCAGCTGCACCTAGGCTCCTCCCTGAAAAGGAATTTAGAAAGCAAGGGGGTCCTTTCTGCACCTCATGACTCTGTGGGAGGAATTCTCTAATAAACTTTATCTGAAGCTTCCACACTGCCTGCAAAAAGGAGCAACTAGGTTACACAAAATCTCACCCAACCTGACCTTACCTTGAACACATCCAGTGATGGAACATTCGTGACTTCTCTGTACAAGCTGTTAACCTGTTGTAGTATTTCACCACCTATTTAAAAACAAAACAAAACAAAACAAAAAAAACCCAACAACAACAACAAAACCAATCCTTATTTTCAATCTAACCCTACCTTCTTTCAGTTTAAAAATACTTCCCCTTCTGTCACTTACAGGCCTCATTAGAAAGTCTTCATCTTTCTTATAAGCCCCCTTTACATATGGGAAGGTTCAATACAGTGTTGCTAGAGTCTTCTTTTCCCCAGGTTGACTATTTTTGTAGGAGAGATATTTCATCATTCTGACTATTTTCACGGTCCTCTTCAGGATCCCCTCTAACAGGTCTATGTCTTTTGCTGGGGACCTCAGACCTGGATAAAGTACCCCAAGTGGGTCTCACAAGAGCAGAGCAGAGGGGGGGAAATCACCTCTCTCAACCTGCTGACCATGTTTCTTTTTATGCAACATCCAATATGGTTCATATTGTGGACGCATTGCAAGTTTATGTTCAATTTTTTCATCCATCATAATCCCCAAGTCTTTCCCTACAGTGCTGCTCCTAATTAATTTATGCCCCAGTCTGTACTGATACTGGGCATTGTTTCAAACCATATGCAGGACCTTGTGCTTGGCCTTTTTGAACTTACTGATGTTCACATCGACCTACTCCTCAAGCCTGTCAAGGCCCCTCCGGATGGCATTCCTTGACTCTAGCAGATGAGTTGCACCACTCAGCTTGCTGTCATCTACAGTCTTGCTGAAAGTGCACTTAACCCCCTTGTCCACTTAATTGATGAAGATACGAAATAATACTGGTCCCAGTATGGACCTTTGAGGGACATGGTAAATTACTGATTTCCACTTGGATGCTGAGCCATTAACAACAACTCTTTGGACATGGCCATCTAGTCATTTCATTACCCATCTACCCATCAGTCAAATACATATCTCTCCAATTTATTGTCAAAATTGTTACGGGGGATCATGCAGGTCTTACAGGGGTTTATGCAGATGATGGCTGAAGCTGTTCCCTTTTCCACTGATGCAGTCACTCCATCATAGAAGGCCACTAGATTGGTGAGGCATTTTTCCTTGGTGAAGTCATGCTGTCTTGTCTCTAATCAAATCCCTATTTTACATATGTTTTGATATGTCTTTGAGAAGGATCTTACTGATCACAGAGTTGAGGCTGATTGATAGTTTCCATAGTCCTTTTTTTATTACCCTTTCAAAAGTTGGGTATAATATTTCACTTTACTGACTAGCATGACTATTCATATATGATTGAGAGTAGCTTGGCAACTACGTTGGCCAATTCCCTCAGGATCCTGGCATGCACCTGTCTCATGAACTTATGTATATACAGGTTTTTCAGGTGATCTCAAGCCTGATCATCTTCTGCAATGAGAAATAAATATAGCAACCTCCTTCATATAATAAAAATAGCCTTTTAGGTCATACTTACCTTAAATATCATCCTTGTAAGTCTTTCTTATTTTTCATAATGCCTCTCAAATTTTATGCTATATAAAATTTGCCAAAGGTTGTAATTCCTAAGTCAGGTGACTCTCAGGACCAAAGATCTCTTTAGAGATTGCAAGCAGCTGGTCTTGTGGTAGTAAATTTAGTCAATGTAATCTCTCAAGCTGCAGTTCTGCCATTGATTTAGGTACAGACTGAAACGGTCCTAAGTGCTCCTACTTTGTTAAACCCTTTAACAGCTGCAATAGTCTGATGTTTATGATATCACCTCTTTTACTGCTACCGAAGGTTACACCAAAAGAGGTGATGTGATGACCCCACAAACTGCAATAAAAAGCAACAGAAGTTCTATTCATGAATAATGTGAGGTAGAAAACTAGCTGTTCTCAGTAAACTCATCTTCATGTTTTAAGAGTTGAGGGAAACAATGACATTCAAAACCCGTGTGAGAACTGTAGAGAAAGTATTTGAACAATAGAAGAGGAGGAGAAGAGAGAAAGAAGCACGTGACATACAATTGCAAGTATTCCTTTCATTCCTTAAAAAAGAAAAAAATAGAGAAAGAAAGAGACAGTAAAGATTCACCAGATGTAGTAAGCTAATTTGAAAGTAAGAAAGTTTTTTTCCTAAATTGCGGCTTGTGAGACTCATTGACTAAATTCAGTGTCAGAAGCAGAGAATAGCATCACTCAAAATCTCTTTTCCGGAAAGCATCCCTTTACAAGAAAAGACTTAAACATGTGCTTAATGAGATGACGGCAGATGCTTAAAGATAAATTTACGTGTGTGCCTGAATCAGGGCCTACAAAATTATAGGCAACAGGCTGGAAATGTAAGCTGTTGAAATCCTGTCCTTTCCATCTGTATGTGGAAATACTTGTTGTCCAATGTTCAGTACTAGAGAGATGGGATATATATCTGCATACTAAGAAACAGCAATGCAAAAAAAAAAAATACAGATAACACATATGCCAATTTTTTTTTCTTCTTCAAAGATATTCAAGAGTAATTTAAGAAATTAAAATATATTCTGTATGATTTTTTTCCTCAGTGATTAAATTTGATCTGCAAATTGCAACAACATTTTGGCATGCAAACACACAGTGCTCTGGTTATAAAGTTCGTAAAACTTGTAGAATTCTTCTCTGTCTGGACTGAATTGAAAAAAATATTCAGGAAACAATCCACAAAAGTATTGTAAGTAGCACAAAGAGTATTAGCATTTTAAATTTATTTTTAATAAATATCTTATTTTTAGAAGAAGTACTCATGCTAGCTTTCAGATGTTTTCAGGAAATGTTTCAAATATAAAAGAAATTAATTCTCTTTAAAGGTAGACACATAATTCCATTTTCTTTAGGATTAGTGTATTAATAATGACAGTGCATTTCTTATCATCATGCTTCTACTAAGTGTACTTACTGTATCAATAAAGGAATCTAGATTTAAAAAAGGTGTGTCAAGTGCATTTTCCTTATAAAAGCCACATGTCAAATCTGTCTGCTTTATTGTTTCCTAGTTTTAATATTAAAGGAGTCTTGACCTTTTGTGTTACATACACACAGTATCTGCACGATGAAGTCAGAACTCTCTATAATATTTCATTTTATCTATGTCATATCTTGTGGAATAATTTAAACTATCAT
>VWZD01010835.1:52858-67919 GCA_013396695.1 Sakesphorus luctuosus
TTTAAAAATTCTTATTAGCTTTTTACCATTATTCTTTACTTGCCTGGACTATTGAGATCATAAGCCTTCCAAGAGGGGTTCTGTAAGGCCATGCTAAGACTCATCAGTGCTATCAAACTAAACTTTATATATTATAAATACATATCCAAGAGACATAATATTATCTTTTCATTCTGTATCACACACATCAACACATAAGCTTGCAGCATAAATTGAGACATAAATTTATAANCTGTATTAAACAGGAAGACATCAATGACATTAAAAAATTTCCTGTGGTGTGATAAAGGCATTTCATGACAGCAATTAAGTTAATCTTCTACAGCAATGAGGTTCTGTGCTATAGTAAACCCCACATGGGAATGACAGTAAGACTCCATGACATGTAATTTCATGTCTTTCTTAAAGGTAGCCCATATAGTTTCCTAGTGAATCACAAGTTTTGTTAGATTACATAGTAAAAGCAGAAGTGGAAGCTGAACCACTTGCAACTGTGTTGAAGACATAAAGGAAACAACAAGCAAAACTGACATAGATACCCACATCTTACCAGAAGATTCAGGTTTGCAATACCTTGTGCCAGTCATTACCCAGGATCACAAAAATGGTCCAGATTTATCTCTCCCATTGTAAGTCTTTACCTTAGAGTAACAAATTACCCCTATTTGGCAATACATAAGGGTATCTGTTTTTCTATGTTATGTCTTTCCCATACTTCTAATTATGACTCATCCCTTACACGTTCCTATGGTGTGATTTAAATAGGTTCTTAAACTTGAGATGTAACTGAAAGCTGAGTTGCATGTTCATCTCACTAGAAGCAGGAACTTAGTTTAAAATTTCCAGCAACAATACATAGTGGCCTCACTTGATCCTTCATCCCATGCAAACTCCCTCCAGTAAGAACTTACAAATACAGTTGAACTCTCACCTACTTTAAATCTTAATTCAGCTATCTGAACATGGGCATCTAGTGCCCTTTGGGTGATTTCAAATTAATCTGATTGTCCTCCAATTACAAGCCCAGAAAGGTGTATTTCTCCTGAAGAACTTATAACCATTTCTCTGTGTGGACTTTCTGGATCTCATGTGATGTCCAGAAAAAAACCACCACCTAGTTGTCCAGCTAGAGAAATCTGAACCTCCCATTTTTCCCTTAGAGGAGAACATACTGTCATTAAAAACAGTAGAGAGAGGTAGATAATGTCCATAGTAGGCATTTTGTGAAAAATAAATGTGAAGAAAACAGAAGGAAAATTAAAAGTAAAAAAGTCTGATGCATGTATCTAATGCAATATTTCAGAACAACTCTTCTGTTATGACCTTTGGAGCCAGTAGCCTATTCCTGCTGGAAGCAAGGTGAGGAAGAATGGCAATTCCCTTGGTCAGGATGAAGGCTGTGGAATTTCTCCAAAAGCTTTTTTGTATCCTTAATATACAAATATACAATATATATGGCAACAGCTGCGTTCAGTCATCCAGAGAACTGTCTTCTCAGCAGCAGGGGAAACAGTGGGATTCATGATGAGGGTGATGACAGCTGTCTGCTTTGTAACACAAGGAAGGCCCTCTCCATCTGCATGCTCTAGACAGAGGGTTGAAGGAAGCCAGAGGTACCCCAATGTTTCATACTGTAGTTTTACAAATGTCACACTGCCAGGCCTTTAGCACTGTAGCTGGAGATCACCTGCATGATGAATATTCCATTGGAAGAAAATTATCTGGAATTTGCCATCTTATCACATCTTGAGGTAGCCCTGAGGAATTTCTGTGTCCCTGCAATTCAACTGAAGGAACCTGTCTGTATACTTTATTATTTATACAGAGAAAAATATCTCTTGATTTAAACATTAATCAACAGCTGTGGTTTTGGGTGAGTGTGCTTTACATTGTATTTGGCAGCAAAGAAGGTGAGAGAGTCATAAAACTACAGAAGCAAGGATGACTTAGTCTGGATGACACGTCTGTTTAACTCTCCAGATGTTTAGCTTTCTTGTAGGCTTTATCATAAATCAGTTTCTCTAGACATTTTATTTTCCCTTAATTTGCCTTTTTTTAACTATCCTTAATGCCCTCTTTTACTGTCCTTTACTGTTCCTTTTACTAGCCTTTCTTTCATGTATGCTCTCCTTTAATTCTACCTTACCAAAATTCTTCTGTTGAGGAACACATATGGTGCCGGTAGCTTGGTGTGCAGCTGTAGTGCCAGCTGCAGGTTGAGCTCTGGGTGGCAGGAGCCCGAGGCAAGAGGTTGAAAACTGCCGGTCATTGCATAACAAGGGCACAGGGACCTGTGGCTCCGGTCAGGTGACCAGACATTCAGATACACAGTAGAAGCTTAGGATTCAGGAAGAAGAGCAGAGATTTTGGCATGCTTGGACTGTGGGATATAAAAGTCCTGGATCTCTAATGTTTGGGGTCCCTGGAAGCACCATCTTGAGCTATTTCTGTGTTAGTGCACCGAATAAATGACTTTGTGGAATGACACATCTTAGAGTCTGCTATGGGAAACCTGGGGTCAAAGCGGCAAGGAAACCTGGTCTGAGTGTGTGTGAGGCGTGTGTGGGGAGTCAAGGGGGCCACCATCTACTCCCTGGAGCCGCCCACTATGGCAGGACTTTGTCTGGGGTGGTGCAAATGTGACTTCCAGAGAGTCTTCTGAATGGTCAGACTAGGAAGTTTTCTTAACATCTTCTTTGAGATGTTTCTTTGTGCATTTCTTTAAATAGGCTTAAGAAAACCTGGAATGAAGGAATTCACACATTTCCTGCCAACAATGATATATAAGTGTGAAAACTCAGTCTTATCCATGTTCTAAGTGTCAAAGTAATTAAGCTCCTCTTCAGTGGACTTTCTGACAGTCATGAAGAAAGGACTCTCTTCTCATACAAGGTCTAGTAATAGAAAGAGACCTATGTGAAGCTAAGCAGCAAATGTTTCTTTAATGTTTCCAGTAATATAAAACTATATTGTGAGTTGTGCTTGGTACAGTTACATCTTTTGATGGCCTCAGAATTAGAATACAAAGATCTAATGTGCCATGAGCACAGCTAATAGAGGAGGTCAACAGACACTACAGTTTGCACAGAACAGTGGAAGAAAAGGGTGTCAAAGGGGGCCTCAGGTGAAATTATGTTGCTATACTAGTCTCATACATGGGGGTGACATGTCATAGCTCACTTTCCTCAGTAGGTGTTGGAACAGCTATCCTTGAAAAGGTAGACTTCAACACAAACTGACTCTTAGGCAGCAGAATCAGCCCTACAATTTCGAGTCTGAAGGGACTGCCTGGGGCCTGTTGATGAGGCTGGAAGAGATGCACCTCTGTTCTCAGGGGGTTTACCATCATGGAGGAGCTGTGCTGGCAGGTGGTGGAGTTAAGAGAAGAAATTACCATCAGAAAAGAAGAAAGGGAAAAAGATAGGATCTTCACTGAGACTCAGCAACTTGAAAAGTCTCACACCCCATCTGCAGAATAGCAGCAGTCAGTGTTTGCCCCCTCCACCAATGCAAATGAAAATTGTGTAAAGGGGGAAGGATGGAAGCTAGTGACTTCTGACATGAAGGTCCTGCCACACCCTAACTGCTTACAACCTGTTACTGCAGAATAGGGTCATCATCCTCCAAGCTGAAGAGGAGCCAGATGTGTTTGCAAGCAAAAAACCTCATTCATCTAACCCCAGTCTATGTAAGACTACACTAGGAAGAAATGACGAGACATCAGAATGTGTGGCTCCCTGCTAAGGAGGATGAAGGCACCCATATGTCAACTCAGACAATCATCTAGACAGGGTTGCTGCCTGCCAGGGATCAGTTTAACAAGAGGAAGGGCCAGGACCCACAGCTGGAGAGGAACAACTCCATGCCCCAGTACAAGCTAGGTCCATCCTGCTGGAAGGTAGTTTGGCAGATAAGGACCTGAGAATTCTGCTGGACTCCAACTTGAACGTGAACCAAAATTGTGCCTTTGACACTCAGAAGACTATTTGTATCCTGGGTTGCTTTAGGAGTGATTCCAGCATCTCATGACATCCCCTGTACTCAGCATTTGGTGAGACAACGCTGGGAGTGCTGTGTCCAGCTTCATGTTGCTCAGTACAAGAGAGACATGGAGAAAGTCCAGCGGAGGGCCTTTAGGGTGGTTAAGGGACTGGAGCACTTCCCATATGAGGAAAGGCTGAGAAAATCTGAACTGTTCAGCCTGGAGAGGAAATGGCTCATTGAGGATCTTACTAACATATATACATAGCTGAAAGGGTGGAAAAAGAATGGGTCCAGGCTCTTTTACATGGTGCCCAGTGATGAGAACAGAGGCAATGTGCAAAAACTGAAAAAAAAAAGGAGATTCCATCTACAGTTTTTCAATTTGAAGGTGACTGAGCAGTGGCACAGGTGGCCCAAGGATGTTGTGAAGTCTCCATGCTTGGACATATTTAAAAGTTGTCTAGACATAGTCCTGTGTCACCAGGTCTAGGTGGCCCTGCTTGAGAAAGAGTTTGGATGAGATGACCTTCTGAGGTCCCTTCCAACTTCAGCCATTCTGTGATACGATGACATAGCTCAGAGATATCTTTTTCTGAAGACTGACTCACTGTAGTCAGGTCCCTAACCTTGTGTCTTCTGCTTTTAAACATGTATGAGGTTTTGCTTTATTGTGCACTATAGATAAAGGCCAACATATACATCTCAGTCCGATCCATTTGCAGTACACTTGACTATATTTTTAATTAGAAGCCATGTTAATTTCAGTGAAAAAAAATGTTTTCAGAATTACCAGATGTTAGTTAGAATGTGGTAAGGGTAGCCATTCAGTTTTGTTAACAAACATTTCTACATGTAAGTATTGTAAACTATCTCTGAACTCTGTTTTTACAGATGCTGTTATTCAGGGAGCAAACTGAGTGTGAGCAAGGCAGCCATGAATAAGTGAATCCATGACCTACAGAAACAATTTTCATATGTTCTCTATCATAAATAAATCTAGCAAGGAAGAACAGACATGTCAAGTAAGTACACTGAAGCTGTATTTTTAACCAGGTCTCTGTCCAATCTCTTACTCAGATTCTGTCCTTATCTCAAAATGATTCACCGATTTAAATAATGCATGGCAGTGATGGAAAATCTTATAAATTACCGAAGACACTGGGACAGCTAAAATAATCTGAGAAATTCAGACTGACACTTTCGTCTGGTCTGCCCATGAAAGAATTAGTATGAAGAAATGGTTATCAGGCTGCTGGGGATGTGCATGGACTGTGAAACTTACTGTGTATTTCTGCAACAAAACCTTGCATTTAGAGCAGAATTTTTGCTGAATAATTATTTTCTTCTATTAGCAATTCTTAGTGTGACCAATAATGTAGATTTTCCAGAAGTTTATCTTGCTCACTGTTTGCATATGTCTGCTACTTCAGCAATTGCAGTTTGTTCTGTGTAATGAAACCATATTTAAATGTCCAGAGCATTTCCAATTACCTTTGTCTCCTGTACCTTCCACCTCTCTGACTGCAGTCCCTGTTGATTTGCCCTACTCAGAGCTGCTTGAAATTTTTCTGCAAATACCATTTTCCTATCTCATGGCTTTGGTCATCTTCTTGTACAACTTTGCATTATTTTCTTAGTGCTCCTTTATGGCATCAAATTAAGTGACTTTTTTCAATTCCAGAAGTTTTCCATGACCTTTTCCATTTTATAAAATGTTACTCCCATCTTATCTGAAGTTCACTCCCCAACTCACTGTATTGCTGAGGAAGTACCATTTTTTTCTGGTGCTGAAACATGCCTCTCACTGAGAAGACTTTCCTGTAATAACATTTATTTTCTTGTAATGTCTACTAAAGACAAGGAAAATGAGAAGGCTGTTGCTGTAATACAGTATCTATCATGCTGGCTAACTTTGTCTCATTACCTCCCTGTACTCTGCCATCTGTCTCTTTGTATTTACTTACTATCTCACCTCACTGGAGCATGGATTATTGTTTTATTCTTTGTGGACCACCCTTTTCAGTGGGACTCTGTTTCAAAACTAGAATTCCTAGGCATTGTAGTAACCAAAGTAACATGTAGTGGGTCAGGAAAAAAAAGGTGAATCATGCTCCAAGAGGTTACAATCTAAGTCTAAAACAAGAGCCAGCAGATGGATAGTGACAGATGGTGTTAAGCAAAAAAACCCACAACAACAAAACATTTACCAATAATATAAATAATACTAACAAATGGAGCACACATACAAATAATATCACATATATTATATGCATAAATAATAATGCTAAATAAGAAAAGTAGACATAGCTAGAAGAAAAATATTTACAGATTGAAAACTAGGCCACAAAAATATTATGATTTTTACTTTTCTCATCTAGTTTTTAATTTAAAAAATTTAGATGCCTTGCCTAGGTTAAGATCTAGGTTTTCTCAGCAAATAATATGTTTTGAGGAATGCGCTCATATTGCCTAAATATGGATCTTCAGCTTAGTTTCCTATATTAAAAAATCAATCTTTCTAAATCTTTTTATCACAGAAAGGAAAAGAAGCATTTTCAGAGGACAGTTCTTACAATATTAGGATGGAATATGCCAACCATTATGGGAATCTATACAGAAAATTCAGATAAAGTCTTCTAACTTTAAAGTTAGATAAGGAAAATGAAGATGTGTGTATATTGGAACAGAGATATGAAGCCTCTGAAATAGCTGAAAACTGAACCCAGAATTCTCAAGTCTGAACTAATCATTGCAGTTCTGAAACTTCCATAGTAGGAAGTAACAGCCCAATAATAATAAAGCAGATTTCATAGGTCTTGTAGGGCAGGATCTCAAAGACCTTGTTTTAGTTTTAAAGCAAACAGACTTTAAATATAAATTATCCTTGAATTGCAGTCAAGCTACGCAAATTGTTTGTCCAGGTCTTCCATCTAAACTTAATAAATGATTTTCCTTGAAAATTTAACATCTGTTTACTTTACAACTTCTATGATTTTTTTATAATTGCATTTGGTACATAATTTTAGGATTAATATGTTTATATATTTGGAAGTGTGCTATATTGAGGTTTGCATTTTTCTGCCTTGTAGCTGAGCTCTAAAGTAGGGGTGTAGAGCTCTCCATTTGATAATACAACATATAATGTCTGTATTTCTGCAGTCAATATTTGGATTACTGGGTCAACATCTTGGCAGCTACACATGTACAAGGCTCCACATGATTAGAGAGTATGTTAAATGTTACTGTATAAACTGATACCAGGAATCAAGTGGAATTAAAATGTAGCCAACTGGGACATCAAACAACATCCCTCATTTATTCAGATGTTTGAAAATGCAAAACACCAGAAATTGTGAAAAATGGCAGCAAAGCTGTTGGAGAAAGTGGGGGGGGAAACAAAAAAAAAGAGGAAAATATGTACGTAAAGAAAGATGTTATTAAAGTATTATCTTTCATTCTCTTATTGCCTTTCTATTCCTGTGTTATGTACCCATTTTCATAACATCCACATTTTACACTATAGAATTTGACAGTTTACCTAGAAAAGGGAGAGAATCAATGTATTTTAGCCATTAGTAAACCAGTTACTGGGTATATTTTTCTGTACTTTATGATTTTATATGCGAAATTTTCGTTGAGGGCAAGGCATTTGGCAGTGCATTCCTCCTCTGCCCTCTTAAATATCTATGAATATTTTGTTTAGTGAGGGAGGAATATAAATACACAAGTTAGGACAACTTGATGATCTGTGTGATTAAGTCAGCAAAGTGCTTTTGCACACACGGGTGATTAAGTTTGGCAGAGCACACTGAAAAGCTGGGTGTTTGAACCCTGGTGCATTTTGTTGCTGCATAGAGCATTACTGGGGTCTCTCATAGGTAAGACTTCTGTCTGTCTGGAATACTCCATGTCGATGTGCCACATGCTGTCCATGAAGGCCCATGCTGCCAGATCCAGAGCCTATGCAAAATAAAGTAATGGATTTACAGCTGTACTTTAAAGTAAGAGTTTTCCTCAGATGGAAAGCAGAAGCTTAGCCTTGATGTGAAAGTCTCTGTAGATGTGGTAGTGCCTGTAGATATCTGTCTAAGCTTAGCTTATAAGGAAAGATAGTATCCTACAGAAAGATGAACTCACAGACAGCCGGGGAAAAGATATTATCGGTGTTGATCTCCAAACCTCTATAATTTTGGATATGGATGATAGACTTTTGGAGGCACTGAGGTAAAAATCAGCTATTAACCCAAGGGTTGAAATGCAGTGTACTCAAAAACATTTGTGTTCTTAACAGCATTCTGAAGTGGTTTGAAAGGATTCAGATAACAAAACTCTGAACTCTGGGCAGTCCAAATGACATAACATCTCTACTTATTGTGAATTTATAGAGAGTTCTATGTATGTCTTCTATAGACATGTGCTAAGATATTTAAGTATAGCAGTTATGTTGCTGAAGGGTATGTGTGAATAAATATAACACTAAGAAAAGAAAAGAAAAAATCCACATGAGTAATAACTTTTTTAAAAAATCCCACAATGTTCAGAAATGTTTAATTTACTTCATATTACTTGCAAGAAATTCTGTCTTCATTCAGTTTTTATTTGAACAAAAGCATAATGTTTCCCTTTTGGTTTCAGGCTTCTATTTCCAACATTGTTATAGGCTTGTAGTTGAAATAGTTCTATTTTAATGTGTAATAGAAGAGCTGATTTTCCCACACTGATATTTTTTCACCAGAACTAATTGGGAATCATTAACAAGTTTTCGAAAGGTTTTCTATGCTCTCAAGTTATTGTAATATCTTGGTAACATAAACTGAAAAAAAATAGTGTACTGTCCTGGACTGATCTGAGATGAAAATCAGCACCAAGGTTTTCATTTCCAGACCGCCTAGAGGCAAAACAGGCCTAAGTTATTTTCTTTCCCAACTGTTCTTCATAGCTTACCCTTCATCACTTGTGGTGTACCACTCAGTTGTACTAGCAAAAATGACTGTGGGGCTGACCTGAAAAATGATCAGAAATTTGCGTTCAAAAAATGGATATTGAAAACCCGAATGCATGTATCTTTAATGTGAAGTAGCTCTTTAGCTTCCTCATGGCATGTCCATCTGGTCATATTGGTTATACAGCTAAGGGATCAGTGCTGGAGCAGAAATGGTAAGACGAGGAGAAGAAACAGTAATTCATTAAGTTCACGTTAAAGTCAAGAAAAAGAAAATGTAACTCTTCCCTCAGCTGGTAGCCAAAGAGAAAAGTAGTGGATTTACATAATATGAGGATTTTTACACATCTGCTCATATCATCTTGTCTTAGCACTGTAGACTTCCTTCAGCAAAGACCACCTTTGTAAAGCGTCTAGTTTTGAGTGCTGTAGAACGTATGTTGTTTTTTTTTTTTCTGACCATGGCATCTCAAGTTCACTTTTCAGTGCTACTTTGATACAATTTAACAAGGAATTTCACCATTAGCTATCTGCATCTATGGATGCAAAGCAGAAGGTAATGAGACATTTTTGGCGTGTGGGAATAGATTACTTAATTGCTTACAATTGTTATTTTCTCATTTTCATGTTTTATTTCAGAAGAAACTTTATCATAAAAACAGTCTCATTTTTATGTGATGCAAATAAGAGTCTGAATTCAATATTGACTGTATCAAATTCAGATATTTAAACTGAAGATCCAGTGAGGTCAGCTCCACCATCTGTGTTGACAAAAAATAAAAACATACAAGAACCCTGATACACATTTGTAGATGTGTTGATTTTCAGAAGCCTACATTTCTCAGCTCAAAATATAAACTCAATGTGCAAACTCAATTATGTTAGTAATAAGAGATTATTAAATTGCATGGTCTTTCTCAGTGCTCAGCTTCAAAATGACATTGGGTTTATATTTTAATGGATTTATGCAGTACAATGGTTTATAGAACTACTGCGCAGATATTTCATACTTTTCATCAGCTTAAAAATGTTGGAGAATGTCTGTATTTTTTTAGACAGAGGTATTTATGAATGAAATTTTTTTTCAGAATTTGTAACCGCTATAGATTAAAATTATGCTTTATTAAATGTAAATTTGTGAAATACATAGAATAGAACAACATTAAAGATTAAGCACAAAAACACATAGTTCAGGCATTCAAATCAGTAAACTAACCCTAGAATTGCTGACAGCTCTGTCTTCTATTGATTGCTTTCCTACAACCAGTGGAAGACACCATTGCTGCCACTTTAACCCTGTATTAAACTGTGGTATATCATTGTCTTCTTATTATGCATTGATTTTGAATGTACTAATCTAAGGAAAGAAGTAGTATAGACGAAAATGGTTGCAGATGTGGATGACTGCAAAATTATCTGCCAGCTTTCTAGATAAGATGTAGCATTTTTTCTTAAGAAAAGAGTAATCCTACATACAGATTCTCACTCCCCTAGAATGTAGTTCGATTTATGATCCATTACCTGAATTTTTAAAGAAAAATATCCTCCTCTCACAAAGTCACTGAGCTGCAGCAGTAATGAATGACACAATCCCAGACAGACAGATAAATAACACAGTCTAACTCTAAATAGGGTTTGACCACTTGAGGGATAAAATGATTTCTATTTTGTTTTGTGATTGTGTGTTAGACTCTGTGATTAATGAATATACCGCTATATCTCGTCACCTCTAGTAGAGCATCAGAAGTCTGTCTTTATGGAATAAAGTTTTTTGTGCTGGGACAAAGGGATTTTTATGGAAGCATGCCTGGCTGTTAGTGACTCTCTTTACAGAAACAGTGTCGGGAAAAAAATAGTTTCTCTTCTAAATCATCATCAGAACTGAACAGGTGCAATTTCTTATTACAAATTCAATACCAGAATCACAGATGAAATGTTGATTGTAAAGCAGAGAGTGAATTCCTACACTGAGTGCAGCTAGTCGCTTGGGTAAATATTTTATTACCACCAATTGCAACAGCATCTATACAGCCCTTCCCCCACATAAAGCATCAAACCCTCAAAGCTCAGCTGCCCCCAAACCTATGAAGTGCAAAGATCAATCTCTGGCACTGGAATACTTGGAAATTTCATCTGCAGATTTTCCAGTGGCACACAGTTAGTCACAGGCTTTGTACAAATGTGCTTCTACTGCTACAGAACCATTTTTTCCCATATAAAACAATTGTATTCCTTCAGGTAAGAAGTGAGTATAGCATTACCAGTCTGGAACATGCCTGCTCTTGTTTGCCAGCCACAAACTACTCTCACCTTATTCACCATGGCAACATTGACACAGCTGTCTATCCCTCTGTTTCCATGGTAAAGGACCAGTAGGTAGTACTCCACTGCTTTATGCCAGACTTCTGACTCTATCACTGATTTCCAAATAGTCTAATGGCTAAAATTTGTGTAGAAGCCTCTAAAATGTCACAGACACTGCTGTGGGGGGTGAAACAAAAACAAACATAAAAAAATTAAAATACACAGAAAACAAGCCAAAACCAAATCAATTTGGAGGCAAAATAGTCAGTCGTAAAAAAATAAAATAAAATAAATAAACAAACAAACAAACAAACAAATAAATAAATAAAGAGAGAGAGTATCAAAAATAAACAGTCTAAGCAATCAGAACCATAACAGGTAATTTCATAGCTTGTTCTCTAACTCACAGGATTCTTTTAAGGATTTTTTTCTGTACCTGTGGCCTTTTCCAAAACTTTTTATCTCCTAAACACAGCCTTCGTCAAACCTATTAGAAATCTTTGAAGTGAGAGTTATTTCCCAAGCAGTGAGCTCTTCAAAGTTCACCACACAACACAGACACAACTTCAGGTTTAGAGGGAAAAGACTACAAGCAGCACTGCAGTCCTCCTCACCAGAGTGACTTATGAGCTCTAGACACATTTTCAAATATTATGTTGTAGCTGAAGTTACCCTATTAGTGTTCTTGGTTGCATCTGAACACTTCTGTATGCTCCTGGTGATGCACATCCATCACTTTAGAGACCTTAGAAATCCAATATGTATGTACTACTTTTGAAGTGTCTCCTTCAGGCCCTGAAGTCACTTTGATGCTTTTGAAATGTTTATCCTTCAACTGTTTGAATACAAGACTATCAGAAGAAGTTAAAAAAATGTAGGGGTTTGTGTCCATGACTAACTACATTATGTGAGCAAAGATCTGCTATAGAAATTACTGCTTTGCTTCTGATAGCAAGGCCCATCAGTTACATTGTCCCACAGTTTTCTCTACTTTTATGGCAACTCCTTAATACTATCTTTAGTATATGCATTCCTAAATACTTTATTGGTATTCAAACATAATGTGCTACTAACATAATTTTTTTGAGTTATGTTCAACAGCAGTGATTCTGTTTCTGAAAGCCAGGCTACATTTTGCAGTTTGTAAAGATAAAGTCAGTAGCTAGTTATAGACATGCGATCTGGAAAAAGAATTAAAAAATTGTCTTTCAGAAGCATAGGCATAAATATATGAATTTGTTTCCCCTTTAGATACTCCAGCAATATCACTAAATTTATGAATCTGTAGGTATTACCTTGCAAAATGTTTCAGTAGAAGAGTCAGTACTATTGTATCTTGCCAGCAAGCTCCTAGTATTCGTTTAGATTTTCCTTACTAGGTCACTTCATTAAAAAAAGATTTAAGTGTACTGCAGCTTGAGGCACGAATTCCCACTTCTTTTTACAGAGCAGTCTGATATCAGTGCAATTCTGAAATAATCTTGGTTACAAAAGCAATGTTAAACACATTCATAAGGAGACCATACACCTCTTCCGGGTCTTTGGCAGGTCACCTAATTCTAACCTTTGTAGCACTTCAGTGTAAGGGAGCTTTCCCAAAGAGTGTAGCTTTAAAGGTGAGGGAGCTGAGGCAAGCCCAAAGGTAAACACCATGTAAAACCACAACAGTGACATCTGCTGCAGCATTTTCTTTACACCTTACTGCCAAATTCATAACTTCCCACATATGCCATTTCTACTTTGAAAAGAGATTCATAGAGATCAGCAATCTGAGATGGAAGTTCCCTCAAATACTTTTGAGGAAGAGAGATTTTCCTCACGTAAACAGCATTTTTCTGGGAGGAAAACCACCTTGAGATGTTCAGAAGATGAACAGTATATCCTCCATAAAGCATGGTCAGAAAAGTACTACCTCTGCCCATTCTTCAATTAATCCAATAACTAGATCTAATTTATAATCTCGAAGGGAACTGGGTGAGATTTAAATCCCCCTCTAGTCACACAATGGGTTTTGAAACAGTGTCAGTGTGATGGTTCACACATAAAAGCTCTCCAGTTTAGAAGTTTTCAGTCCTGATTTGCACATGTGAAGTACACTGATCATGTGCAGAAAAGCATGGGGAAGTGTTAGTCATGCTATGAGCACACATTAAGACATGTGTCCATGCTTTGTAGAAAACATCAATTTCATTAAGGTTGGTGAGTTTTAAGTATAAACTAGCCACTAGAAAATGTCTTTGTGTCAGAGCTTTATGCCACAGCAATAATATGCATGTCATGGGGACCTCACCAGCAGAAACATGAAATGGAGAAACTACAATGGCAACTAGGCAAAGACAGTTGTCTATATTCCTGATTGACAGAAGGCTGAACTTTGGCAACTGTAGAAGACTTTCAGGTGACAAATTCCACATGCTAAGTCCCTTTCTGACTTCTGACTCTGATCAGCTGGACTGTGCTGACTTTCATATTTTTACTCTAAAGATTAAGAGGGTGTAAAGATTAAGTGGCTGTGTATGTTGCAAGAGCACTAAAAGACTGCTAAAGTACATGCTCATCATGAGCCTGATCAAAGCCCTCTGAGATCAATGGGAATATTTCCTTTGACTTCAATAGGCTTTTGATAAGATTCCAAATTACCCTGTGGAAAGTTAGCTTCCAAAGGATTGTCCTGATGCTAGCATACCCATGGGCACTGCCCTTGAAAGGATCTGGCTCTGCACCTGGGTGATACACTGCATCTCACGCTCAAGCAGATGCAAGCATAGCATCTCATTCTGATATTTCATAAAATACCACGGTGGTGATAAAGGAAGCATATTTTGATTGATGGCTTCAATACTAGCTGATACTTGAAACAGCTTGCAACCACGTCAGGATCTGGCAGGAAGCCAGACCCCATTCACAATAATGGGACATCATACAAATATCAATAGGGCTGTATCCAAACCAGCTGTTATTATTAATTTCATGCCTTTTAAGAGGAAGAGAGGATTTCAGCCATTTGAAAGGGTTTTTAAATGAATAATTATACTCTTTGGTGATGTTTAATTTCTGTTTATGAATGCTACTAAAGTTGTAGCTAGTGGTCCTGTATGAATTGGATTTACAGATCCCATTGCTGTTTAATTCAGCTGATTCACTTGAAATGTCTTCTGCATTTGTGTCACAGGAGGTGATTTTTTTGAAGAAAATTAAAGGCAACTGAATGTTGACAAAAATAAAAAACATGAAGTTGGAATTGAGCCAACTGTCCTTTGATATATGAGTCTGCAGCTAGTTTAGAAAATAGAAAAAAAAAGTATTTGCTGTTCCTGTGGGAAAAGTTCAACAATTGGAGATTACAAGTGAACAAACAATTCATAGTGAATCATCTCAGCTCCATGGAAGTTTCCAGGGTCTTCATTCCATTTTGCTTTAAGAACTAGATTGAGAGTAGATGTGCTACTCTTTTCTGTTATACTACTTTCTTTTTATTAGGAAGAATTTCCAACAAATAGAGACTTCAAGTTTGGCTATATCTTTTGTTCTGTAGCAGCTGGAAGTTTTCTAGATGTTTTATTGAAAAGGTTTAATCTTTGTACTAGAAGCCTTTATTAGATTAAATAGAAACTTAAATGAAAACGGAAGAAAAAAGGAAAACATAAGTTCTAAGATCATGTGGACTGATCAGGTAAAAGGAATAGACGTATGGTCAAATTCACAACCAACGTAGTTTCATAGCTGTTTGAAGTGATTTAGATATGACATTTTTACATGGAACAAATTGTCCGCTTTGCCTTCAATATTGCTTGTTTTCTTCTATTAATATAATCATGTGTTCATATATAT